>AYEL01082191.1:0-137959 GCA_000484575.1 Olivierus martensii | reverse complement strand
AAATGAGTTAAACATAATTATTTAAAAATTTACAATTTCATTTATCAAAAAGATTTTTATACAAGAATTATTATACTAAGGTTGCACTTTTATAAATCTGATTATTTATTTGAAATTTTATTATTTGATTACACTATTAATTCTATCAAACACAAAAGAAGAAGAATAAAAATCTTTCTATAATATATTTTAAAAAATATATAACAAATTTTAAATTATTATATTTATTAAAATACAGAAAACATTTGACAAATTTGTGTAATTGATGGCAGTTAATACTAAAAATTTTTTATTCAATCAATAAAAAATTTTCAATATTTCAAATATATCTTTAAGTAAATATTAATAAAACTAGAAAAATTAAGAATTATTGCAAAATTTCTCTTTTTACCTGCTATTATATCCTTATCTGATTTAGAAAGTGGCAATCGCACCAGAAAAAAATCATGACCAAAGTGAGTGCTATAATACTTTGAACATTATCTCTTTCTATTACTTCAATGGAAGAAATAATACTAAAAATTTTTTATTCAATCAATAAAAAATTTTCAATATTTCAAATATATCTTTATTTTTATAAAACCAGAAAAATAAAGAATTATTGCAAAATTTCTCTTTTTACCTGCTATTTTATCCTTATCTGATTTAGAAAGTGGCAATCGCCCCAGAAAAAAAATCATGACCAAAGTGAGTGCTATAATACTTTGAACATTATCTCTTTCTATTACTTCAATGTAAGAAATACATGTTGCATCTATTTTACAAGTACCTTGACTCTTAATCTATCTTTTCCTTTTGCTTTGCAATCATAATAACCACTTCTATGATATAGGTAGTGATAGACAAGTTCATTTTGTTTGCCCAACTTTCTCTTCCTTAATCCATTGAGGAGAATATATTTTGAATTTGTTCTTTTTTCTTCTTCTGCAAACCAAGTAGAAAATTCTAAGAAATATAAAAAAAATATATTCAGAAGGAAAAAAATTCTAATTAAAATCACTCCATATCAATTCAATCAGTTTCAGAATACTATACTTTCTTGCAAATGTTATAGAATTAAACTTTTAAACTTTACTTTACTTATTAAACTTTACTTTACTTATTAAACTTTACTTTTTATCCAGTAAAGTTTAATAGTTACTTTTGAAATTTAGTATTAATTTTTAACCAATATGGCAAATTTAAATTAAATAATAATTACAATAAGAAAGGTACTGTACAAATTTTGGCATTTTTTCTTACAAAATCAGTCATTTTAAAATTATAGGGCCCACAGTTACTATAGATATTATAATATGTTGTAATGCGCCCCGAAAAATCAAGAAACCTCAATAAATATTGTAGCCCAGAGCATCTTAGTCTTAAGATGCCACTGGTGATAAATTTTCAAAAATTAAAAATTCGATTAATATTCTATAAATACTTTATTTAATGTTGACGATGACTATTATTATTATCACCAGTAAAATTAATTATAAAATAAATTTTATGTTTCATTAACTATTATGCAGATTAAATCTATTATACACAATATATTCAAATTAAAAATTTAAAATAACTTACCTGTCATAGTCGAAAACTGTAGTATTTCTTCTGAAATATTCATTCCATGAGATTCGCGAACATGCTTCCGAAAATCATTGTGACGTAGAAAATATTTTTTGCATTCAGCACATTTAATTGGTTTCTTGTGAATTTTAAATCTATCAATGTCACTAATTTCGTGTATTTCGCGAATATGTCGCAACAAAATACATTTTTTATTGTATTTCTTATCGCAATAAGAACAACAAAAAACCGCCATTTCAGAATTAAACTACGTGATTAGATTGAAGGGCGGAGCCAAAGACGTAAGATTCGATCTGGCTGCTAATAAGTTCGCATCCTTCAGGCACTAGCCGCTGGTCTTCCCCAGCCGTGATTTTTCGGCTAGTTTCAGGCTATGATCAGCTTTACGTATCATTTCAGAGAGGGAGCGCACGCGTATTCAAAGAGTCATCGATGTATATAAATGTTTAGCATTTACTGCTGTTTCGTCGCATGTGTTTTTATCTGTCAGCTTTATTCAATAAAGCTGATAGATAAAAACATATTGATATACATATACAGGAATCACGTGATTAGATTGAAGGGCGGAGCCAAAGACGTAAGATTCGATCTGGCTGCTAATAAGTTTGCATCCTTCAGGCACTAGCCGCTGGTCTTCCCCAGCCGTGATTGTTCGGCTAGTTTCAGGCTATGATCAGCTTTACGTATTTTACACTCCAGAGAGGGAGCGCACGCGTATTCAAAGAGTCATCGATGTATATAAATGTTTAGCATTTACTGCTGTTTCGTCGCAGGTGTTTTTATCTATCAGCTTTATTCAATAAAGCTGATAGATAAAAACATAGTGATATACATACACATGAATATCTTGACTAGTGCGGTTACTAAATCCTCGCAATACACCGCATATATCAAAACTGCACTAATCAAACTAAAAAATCAATGGGAATAATTATAATGAATCCTGGAAGATATCAAAAATACACCGCATATATCAAAACCGCACTAATCAAACTAAAAACCAATGGGAATAATCAATGAATCCTGGAAAATATCAAAATTATAAAGATGTATTTTTCACCTTTCTCAAAACGTATTTATATTGCATTACATGTACTTTAAATCATTGAGTAATATGTATAAGTATTTAAAAATTTATAGTAAGAATTAAAATTTATTTTTCACAAAAAAAATTATTTTTACAAAATTACATAAATTTTGTAAAAAATATTTGCACGTCCGTAGACATCGAGTACTGGAGAGGAACTAAAGGCAGAGGTGGGTATATAATATTGTAATGGCGGCGGCCGGATGGCCGAGTGGTAAAGCGTTTGCGTACCACGCTGGAGGACCCGGGTTCGCGTCCCGGGTCTGGTCCCGGATTTTTTTCGGGGTGCTGGGCCCGGCCCGGTGATCCCCGTCCTTCACCATCCAGCCCCCCTCCACGGGTGTGGGTGCAGCCCGTGGTTGGAACTGGCCCCTCCCCTTAGTAATCTCCCTGAATGGAAACGGGGCGTAAAATATGCAAAAATAAAAAATAAAAAATATTGTAATGGCTATTATTAGGTAGGTTCCATTCACGCTAAATTTATTAATAAATAAAATTACGAACGAATTTAAAATATAGCAATTACATGGCGAAAGTCGTAATATTAACAGAATTAAAAATGAATAAATAAATAAAAATAAATTTATTGCAATGCTCTAACCATGTAGACTACAATCCCCGAGATTCAGTTGCCAACGCTTCAGAGGAATTGCAAAAAAAAGGAAAGAAAATCGCACTTTTTGAAGCGCATTAATCAAATCTGCACCGCATATATCAAGGGATGGTCTCAGTTTTTTTAGCACACTAATCAAAACCACAATATTCAAACCCGTACTAATCAAGGGATTTCTGTAAGCTGTATAGACTGCTCTAACAGTATGTCGCTAGGAAAAACGAAGTCACTGGCAGACATATTGTAGGACAGCCACGTTACGTTGAACACGTACATTTCTTGCTACTTTTAGTGAATTACTTCTGTTTTATCGCGTTATATTGTGTAGCATATGAATATAAGAGTGAACAAAGACCAGGTGATAGAAGTTACAGCTTCAAGATGGGTGTGGAAATAATATATTTTATTATTTTCTATATAGTTTAATAAAATCGGTATACCAATTAGACGTATTTTTCTATAGCATAAACAGGTTTCCTCAGTCTGCAATTCCTTTTAAACGAGTTATTACTTAAAGACAAAAAACTGGCAGCCAATAAAGTATAGTCAGCTTCGTAATATTTTATCAAAGATTACTGGCAAGGGCGTTTCCAGTTGGCAAACAACTTTATGACCTTACTGAATAAGCGCTTGTCTAACAAATTTCATCGATTAAACAACACATGTTGTCTAATTGGATGTTTTGTAAGCATAAAAATATCTGACCAGAATCAAAAAAACTTGTCAGCTTTATTAAGTGATGATGGATTTATGGATGATTCTCTTGAAATATCGCTAAGAAATGCAGTGAAAATAACTGAAGAATTTCATACTTTTTGATCAAATATTAATCAACCGAAATCAATCGCCATATCATGCTAAGTTATTATGTAGAAAGTAGCATACCTAAGTAAATGATATAGAATTTAAAGCACATTTCCGGTTGTCAATATCAAAATTTCAGAAAAAAATTTATTTCTAAAGGATATTTTAAAATTATAGCTCTAAATAATTAAAATACCATATATTTATTTTAATTTCATTGAAAGATTTGTTAAAATATATATATATATAGGGAGTATAAATTTTCTACTAATTATATATATACAACATATAATACAAGTTTATTTATATGCCAATTTCTTTTAAAAAATTCCTCTGTATTATTTCATCAACATTACAAAAAACTATGAATTTTAGAATTCCAACTGTAAAGGTATTATTATTGTCATTGTGGATTTTTAGCAACAATTCAGTTATTTAGAAGTATTGCAGATATGTTTGGATTGTCAATTGAAGTGAGCTATTACTTATTTGAAAAACCTTGTAGAAAAATTTATAATCTTTCAAAACAGTTTATAGAATGGCCATCATTTCATGAAATGAAAAGCAATAGCAAAGTATTTTTAGAAAGATTGAAATTTCCTGGTGTCTATGGAGCAATAAATGGCTCGCATATCGAAATAAAGGAACCTACATCATATAAAGAATGATAATATAATAGAAAATGATTCATATCAGTGATTCTTCAAGTAGTATGCAAGGATGATACAAAATTCATACATGTATTTATTAGTGTGGAAACATGCATATTGCTAGAATTTGAAGGACAAGCAATCTTTATAGATTTATAAATTCAAATCTGTCATCTTCAGACATTCATTTATTAGGAGAGACTGCTTATCCATTGAAACAATAGTTAGTGACAAATGTAGTGGAAATAATGGAGATTTAACATCACATCAAAGAAGATACAATTTTATCCACAGTAAATGTGTAATCGAGTAGAGCATTTGCTCAACTCAAAGGAAAGTTCAGACGTTTAAAATATTTAGACATGAACAATCTTACCAATATAACAAATGTAGTGATAGCATTACTGCATAATTTAATTACAACTGATGGAAATTGTAAAGAAAATGATTATAACAGAGCAAGAAATAAATTATACCAATATAGCAGAATTTATAACAGAACGACTACAACGACTACAGCCAAGTTAGAAGAACTTGCACAAATACTGTAATTTAAAAAACCATATTTAATTATCATTGACCTTATCAGAAGCCAAACTGAACTATCGTAAATTTCTTAATTTTTTACCCAAGCAATACATATATATTTTTTTTTTTTTTTTTAAATAAAATATGTTTACTGATATGTTTTTCCTTCATTTTAATAATTTTTATTTTAGTTTTTTTATAAATTTTTGAATTTATAACAAAAAACATGACATATGAAATCATTTACAATCCTACATAAACAGCTATAACATTTTCTACTTTAATTGGCCTTGAGATTCTACTTTGTTGATACACTATACCCAATACCACATGCAGTGCAGTAAAGTAGGCTTGGCTGCAATTTCCCGCAAAATGATGACTGCCGTAAAATAATAAAAGTGCCACGCCCCTTTTTATTGGCTGATATAAACAAAATATTTGCAACGCCAGGTATTTTAGCTAATTTATTTATAGAATGCAAAAATATATAAAAATTTAATTATTTAATTAATTCTTTCATTTGAACAATAATTAAATATTATTAATCCACTAATTTTTGTTATCTTTCAGTGTATTTATGGTTGTTATGTTCATTCTGCAATTTTGCCAACATTTCATCGTCGTTGCTATTGGTTACTACAAGTTAGTAATTTATTGCTATTGAAATATAAAATTTGACATTTTTTATATTAAAAAAATTATTGCTATTTCAGAATTCAGATGTTGTTCTAGTACATTATCTAAATGTTCCCTATAGTGATGATAACAAGTTACTTGTAACACCAAGTCTCAGTTATTGTGCTGATAAAAAGGAATGGACAAAAGAAGAACTTGTATCACAATTGAAACCAATGTGTAAGTTTTAAGTAATAAATATTTCAAAAAAGTATTATAAATAATTAATGGTGGTTTATAGAAAGATAATTATTATATTCATCAAATATTTTACACATGACAATGTTTTATAATAAAATTATAAAACATTTTCAGATTTTCTCACTTAGAGATATGATCCTAAAAATCATAACATACAAAAATGGTTCTTGAATATAGATATCCATATCTTTGCTTAAGTAGAAATATCCTGAAAAACAAGCATAAAAGGATTATATACAGGCTCATCAGAAATAAATTTATTATACTATAAAAACATTTTTGGCCAATGTCAGACTCTTCTTCATTATAGCCCAAAAAATAAGTGCACAGTTAAAAAAGAACTTTATAAATATTCTAAAGAAATCTTCAGAATAACTACATATGCCAAGGTTTCAAAACAAATTTTTAATTTGAAAATTCATTAAAAGTTTGCATAAATCTAATTATACTGCATAACTAACAAATTCTTTTAGATTAAAAAATAGTCAAGATATTAAGAAATATATATATACACACAGAGTGTATCTTACCACCGTACCACTCTGTTTTCTTGGAAACGCGATGAGATAGGAAGTAGGGAGGAAAATCTTACCAAAGTATATCTGTAGAATCAAATGATCATGATAAAAATTTTGTGGCCCACTAGAAGTAGGAGCACAAGGGGTCACGTTTGAAATCTCCAATGAAAATATATGCCAGATTAGGCATAATTGGATAGAACTGTAAAAAAACAAGATTAAAGATTCAAAGAAAAAAGATTCAAAACAAGAAAAAAGTAGTCAATGTCAATTACTTGAGGAAGACCCAACAGAAGCGATTAATAAAGAGGTACATAGAATTTTAAAAAGTAATAAGCTACCAAATTTCTTGAAAGGGGTGGCAGTTAAATTCCCGAGACCACCAAGACTATTTGCATTTATAAAAAGGCACAAGAGTCCGTTAGAAGCTATGCCAGTTATAGAAAAGAGATCAGCACCAGCATACCTAATGGAAAAACGAATAGTGAAATTGTACATGAACAAATTAACAGATTATAAATGGAACATAATATTGTCGAAATACCTTATTGATAAACTTTTGGAAGTTGAACTGTTATCTGAAGAGAAACTAGAAGTATTCGATTTTAAAGCTCAATTAGAATAGAACTGACTTGTATGGAACTATGCAGATTCTTTTTGTAGCATCTACCGAGGAAGCAATGCGATCCAGCCCTATTAAGAGATATTTGCCATCTCCTCATACACCGTTCCTATTTTCAATTCAAAAATAAGTTTTATGTACAAACCAGTGGTGTACCTATTGGTAGCCCTCAGCTGGGGTTTTAGCAGAGCTGGTGGTTAGAGCAAAGAAAAGAGAAGTTTTACCAGCTCTCTCAAACCATATAAAATTATATGAGAGTTACGTGGACAACATATTTGTGATAACAGAAAAGACGAATTATGCGTTTAATCTTGAAAGAGAGCTGTCAGACCCAGCCTTAGAACTACATCTTGTTAAGCAAAAAAGTAATGAAATAGAAATACAATATCTAGATATAGGGATAAAAATAGTATGTGGAGAATATGACATCAACATATATAGATGTGGGTTTTCCGGAAATGGAAATTCGGAAATGTCGAAACAACAGGTAACCTACAAATGATTCTACCAAATATTGCATGGGTAAGGATGACTGGCAGAGGCAATTCAGCAAGTCAGACAGAGAACAACATTCAATATAAGTTCAACAGCTTCTTTATTCTTTGTTAAAAGAGATTTCTATATGTTTATACATAAATATTGATTACCGACAAACAGAGAGAGAGATACCTTGATTATACAAAAATGAGAAAACACTTGAGAGCACTTCACTTCTGGTCTACCACCTTTATGATACAGTCTTTAGTCCCAAATTAATGTCGATGATGATGAACACAACAGATGATAATACTGGAGAGGACCTCTATAAACTTATCCCTCGGACGTCTTTTTGGGATTTTCTAAGAATTCGTACAAGGTAGGATACAAACAAGAGAAGATGGACGAAACTAGTAACAACAAGATAAGACAAAGCCAAGACTCAACCAAAAGTATCAACTTTCCTGCCCTAGCTCTTTTTATCCATCTAACCTCTTTCTCACCTTTCCCAGGGATGGCTTCCCAGATGGTTCAGTCTTAGACTTTGCATTGACATCCGAATAAACCATCTACAATTTATTACTTTGAAATGAACAATAACAATATCTAATACATCATGTTATTAAACTGCGTCATTAGTTTCACATTCCTTAACTCATCTTCACGACAACAAGGGGGGTTGCTGATCCCCACACAGAAAAGAGACATATACCAACTTTTATTCATCAGAGCTATCGTGAAAGAACCACAGTCCTTTAAAATGTCTGCCTTTAGGGCTTTACTCCAAAGAATCAAAACACACTGCTCCTCCTTAAAAAATGTTAATGAAGAATTAAATTGGATAAAAGCACAAGCTATTAAACACGGTTCATACTGAAATACTTCTTACTTTAGATATTAAATAAAAGTAAACAATAAGCCAAATAAGTATTTCAACTGAGGCAGGCTACATGGATAACTGAAAACGTTTTTAAATAAACGATTTATCTTACTTATTTGGTTTATTTACTTTTATTTATCAAACATGTATAATAACTTTATCTGCATATCCGTCTTTAGAATAAAATTTCTAAATGTTGCTCTGTAAAAGTTAAAAGTGAAGAAGAAACAGATAATCGACAAATGTGCTCCAAAGATGTAAATGATGTTACTTTATGTTTTAAGAGAGAAAAAGTTACAGGTTGCAGGATTACCTATAATAGAAGAAACATACTTTTCAACAAAATCTGCAATGATAAGGATAAAATTAACCCTTTTTCGTTACCTGGTGTGTATGAAATCCCCTTCTGAGCTAAAGATACCAACCAGAAAAATACCTATATAGGATACACCGAAAGATCTTTGTGTAAAAGGATCTGGGAGCATAAACATGATATTGAAACAGGAGCATCCATTACAGCCTTAGCACAGAAAGTGCAAATTAACAATTTGGATACAGTTTGGAAAGATGCTAAACTGGTAAGAAGGGAAGATAACCCTAAAAGAGATAGAATGGCGAAAGCTCTGACAATTTACGAGAAAAATAGAAGTAGCATTAAACCAATTAACAAGGTGGACCTGTCGATAATTAACAATACTTGGCATTGGTGCCTCAATTAAGGAGAACTTGTTTTATTGTAATTGATATTTATGCATATGGAACTATTAGTATGTTATGTATACTTAAGACAAGGCTATGTTGAATTGTATAATTTTTCATTTCTTAAACTATGTATTTTTACTTCAGTGCACATGTACTTAAAATTTGTTGAGTCCACGTCTTAGAACTTTAAATGGGATGTGTACATTCTTAACGTTTAAATTGTAGCTGAAGAGGATTTTTCTAATAAATCAAAAGTGCTCCTATTTATTTGTAGTGTAATTCCTTTTATTTACGTTATGATTGTGTTCCTGCCTTTGTGCTTTTATTATAGTTTATACATTAGAGAATTAAAGATTTGCCCCCACTGATTGATGATCAAAATATGAACTGATAATTTCATTGTGTTAAAGATTCATTCCAGAAATTATCTTGGCTTTCAAGACAACTTTTCAAAATGGTGGCACACACATTTTGAAAAGTTTAGATACTATGTTAGGGATATACTTTAATTTCATCATTCATTTTCTTGCTATCTGCACTACATAGAAATGCAGTTCTTTTGGAAAGTTGTCCCTACTTGTCATCATCTTTTGATCATTCCTACTTTTGTTCTATGGCAATAATATAAAACTGTACCAAAATATTTTATTAGTTCAAATATAAGGAAAAAATTATAAAGTAAAAGTCTACATATATTTGAACTCTAAAATAATTTATATGATGATGATTCTACTGGAAATCTTGTCTTGTTTATATTTCTAATATGACTAAGCATCTTCTAGATCAGCGTTTCCCAGACTATGTTCTGCGGAACACTGGTGTTCCACGGAAGGCCAATAAGTGTTCTGTAAAAAATTATGAAAATTAATATAAGCCTCATATGATTTTAAATGCTGTGTCAAGTTGAAACTGGATATGCCAGTTTATTTTACTATTTTCATGTGCTTTATTTTATATATTTACAATTTCATAATAAATGTTCATTTTGTTTTCTTAATTCTTATATTTCCCTAATTTAATTATTATTAATATTTGCCTATACTATAAAATAACCAATATGTTCCGTAAAAATTTCAGGATTTGTGAAGTGTTCCGTCATAAAAAAACTTTGGGAAACGTTGGTCTAGATTTACATTGTATTTTCTGCTGAAAAATTTCAGTTTATCACATAATAAATGCTGTATAAAACTGCATTTTAAAATCCAGTTGAACTTCAAATCAACAGACCCTGAAACAACAGACTGGAAGCAACTGACAAATTTTCAGATGGTCTGGATGGAATTTCAGTGTAATACCCAAAAATCCTGCATAGTGATATAAAAAGTGTAAAGAAAAGCTGAAAGACTTTGCAATTAAGTTTGATGTTGGCCAAGCAGACATAAAAAAAGGTGTTGTGCATAAGCGTAAACATATTAAAGTGCCTAAAGCTAAAAGTAATAAGTTCATCTGTATTATGGTTTTATACTGCAAAAACAATATCTCGAAACAATGGACAATTCACATCAATAGATCACCTGTTCCCTAAATTAGTCTGTTGTTTCAAAGTTCATCTGTATATATATTTATAAAAATGACAACCTTGTTTTAAAAAAAAAAATGAAAAATTCAAAGAAAATATATTTTTTCCTGGACACATTTATAATTTGCATTTTATACACAGCAAGAAATTTTTGTTATTTATATAACAGGCAGTTATTTTTTTTATCATTTTTAATATAGACAATGGCATTATTAAGCAAAAAAATATACAATAAAGTGATTAATTGCAGAGTTGGGACAATGAACTGTGCTTCAGTTGATTGGGATAGACTGGCTTCATTTCTGTTTGGTCCATTGCTTAAAATTCTTTGTATATATTGGTTTTAGTTTTACTTTTCTATTTTTAAATTATTATTATTTGAATAATGCTTTTTTGGAGACTTAAAATTTTTATAAATTTTTTTCTATTTGCTACCCAATATACACTTTAATAAAAAATCAAGACCAAAATATACTGTGAATTATTTTTTCTTAATTTTCTTTTTTAAATCTTGAGAGGAAAATTATATAAGGAAAAATATTTAACAGTTAAATACATAAATTTTTAAGAGAATTTATAAAATTGTACATTCTATTAGGAATTTTTGTGATGTAATTTAAGATAAAATATGCAATTATTTCTATGTTTAATGATATGATAAAAACAGATATCATAAGAATAAGAGATTATTGTATATACATATTACAAAATTTGAATTTTGATTTTATTCTAATTTTGATTGCAAAATATCTAATAAAGAAATGAATTTGAAACATTATGAAGTTTTCAAATATTTCATCCAAAATAATACATTAATGTTTAATATTGTATTTAGTGTTTTCGGGTGTGAATTCCTTCCTACCCGTTCCTGGGAATTTTTTTGTTTTCCTGTTCCCAATCCCGACAAACTTTTCTCGGGAAATCAGAAAAATTGGCTCCTAGAACCCAGTAATCCCTACAATGGGAAATAAAAGTATTACTCATGATATATATTTCAGAATTTTTTCTTATTTATTGCTATCTAAAGTTATGTTGTGTTAACAATATTACATGCCGCTAGAAATTCACAAGTGACACCAGAATCAAATAGCATATAACTAGCTAATTTTAGCTTTTGTAAATCCAGCATATTTGATGGATATATATATATATATATTCAAGAAGAAATGAAATTTAATTGATATAGAATTGAAAATATATATATACATATACAGTACATCCTCATCTAATAATTGGATTAGATTTCTAAAAATTGCAAATTTAACTGAAATGATGTTAACTTAAACCAGAAAATCCATAGGTCTAGTGATGGAGTTGGAGTAATGTTCCTAGAATGCTTTTTGATACTAGATTTGATACTATTTGGTAACTTTTGATCTCTAATCATTTCTATATTGTTCAATAATGAAATAAAATGAATGAAAAGCACAATCTAAATGTGAATTTTAATTTGAAAATGTTACATACAAATTATATGCTATGACTTACAGAAAAGAAAATTATTTTCTAATAAAATTCATTTTAGCATTCACAAGTGTTATGTCCATAATTTTTTCTTAAATTAGTTCTCAGTCATTCATTAGTGGTATCATTTCAGTCTCTATCATATATTGATTACATCCATGGAAATCAACCTGAATGTAGAGAAATGTGATAGACAAACTGGGCTGGATTTCTCATATAAATTTTTCAAAGAATGGAATCCTGGTTCAATCCTAGATCCTCTGATAGGAAAGTTGAAGTGTTTCCATGTAGTAAATCTGACTGATTGTCCTATTGCAATATAATTTAACACAATTTTCATAAACAATATTGTATACTTGAATCAGCACATATATAACTTCACACATATATATACAAAACCAGATAACCACATATAAAATGAAGTTATCTGGTTTTCTAATACCATAGATTTCCAATATTTTTTCTGTCCTTTATGCATGAAATGTAAGAAAAAAAAAGTTTATTTCATTCTGCTGCCTTAAAAAGTTTAATTTTTTAATTAATTACAGGTAGGCCTCGATTAGTGTGAATAATGGGTTCCACGAATTTCTCGCACTATTTGAATTTGAACTATTCGAAGTATTTACTATATGTAAAATATCGACATTGTGTGATATACGTAAAATCTCACTGTATACTATAAGTTTAGTTAAATAAAGTTTGTATTAATTACATTGTTTATATAGTTGGCCTTGATTAGTGCGAATAATTGGTTCCACGAATTTCTCGCACTATTTGAATTTGCACTATTCGAAGTATTTACTATTGTTTAAGAAATATTTATTTTCATATTTTACATTGTTGTTCATCATCTAAATTAATAACTTACCAGGAATTGCGTTTCATACCATCATCAAACCAGCCGCCAAATCGAAACCAAAAGAGCAAATTGAAAGCAGAAGTTGAGTGCCACTTTTATGTCACTCAATCATATCCATTTTTTACTCTAGCGTAATCACTAACCTATGTCGATCAATCACATCCATTTTTTGCTGTAGTGTAATCACTAACCTCTTATAGCGGAAGTTGAGTGCCGCTTTTATGTCGCTCAATCACATCCGTTTTTTGTTCTAGCGTAATCACTAACCTCTTCTTCGTTTCCTGTTTTATCATCAAAAGTGTTCTTTCTTTCATCCATTTCGTCACATCCATTTTTTGCTGTAACGTAATCACTGACCTCTTTTTTTTCTTTGTTTCCTGTTTTATTGTCAAAAGTGTTCTTCCTTTTATCCATTTCAAAGATTTAAAAGAGAAAAATCTGTACTATACTGTATGTATACAATAACAAAGCTGAATAATAGTAATGTTGAATAGCTAATGGATACTGTATGGTTTCCATTTCGATACTTTTTAAAAGAGAAAATTCTGTACTATACTGTATAAACCTCTTCTTTTTTTCATTTCCTGTTTTATCATCAAAAGTGTTCTAGCTTTTTTATCCATTGATACTTTTTAAAAGAGAAAATTCTGTACTATACTGTATGTATATGATGATATACTTTTTAAAAGAGAAAATTCTGTACTATACTGTAAGTATACGATACTACTTTTTAAAAGAGAAAATTCTGTACTATACTGTATGTATATGATAGTAGATTTAAAAGAGAAAAATCTGTACTATACTGTATGTATACAATAACAAAGCTGAATAATAGTAATGTTGAATAGCTAATGGATACTGTATGGTAATGATAACAAAGCTGAATAATAGTAATGTTAAATAGCTAATGGCAAAATGCCCATCTTTCTGGTGTTTTATCCCTTCAAAGCCAAATGACTATTCTTGGATTGCTCCTTGTCTGGTTTTACTAACCAAAAATTAGGTGACTGTTCATGGACTGCTCCTCGTCCGGTTTTACTAACCGAAAATTAACTATTGTTCTTGGACTGCTCCTTGTCCAGTTTTACTAACCAAAAATTAACGAAATTTGTTAATTGACATCATAAAAGGAGGCAGAGCTTTGTTAGTAAGAATGTTTGTTAATTGACATCATAAAAGGGGATGGACATTTGTTAGTAAGACTGATCTATATTGTTCTTGGACTGCTCTTCGTCCAGTTTTACTAACCGAAAATTAACATTAATTTGTTACATAAAAGGGGACAGACATTTGTTAGTAAGACTGGTCTATGCTTACAATTCACATTAATCGAATATTTGCTCGCACTAACTGAAAAACGATATCATTTTTATAAGTCGCACTAATTGAATATCGCATTATTCGAACTCACTGGTCTATGCTTACAACTGGCATTAATCGAATATTTGCTCGCACTAACTGAAAAACGATGCAACTCACATTAATCGAATATTTGCTCGCACTAACTGAAAAACGGTGACTCGCATTAAACGAATATTTGCTCGCACTAACTGAAAAACGGTATAAACTCTCATTAATCGAATATTTGCTCGCACTAACTGAAAAACGATATCATTTTTATAAGTTGCACTGATCGAATATCGCATTATTCAAACTCGCACTAATCGAGGCCTACCTATAATTTAGTAGTTGCACTAATCGAATATCGCATTATTCAAACTCGCACTAATCGAGGCCTACCTGTAATTTAGTTTTTACTCAGGACATAATAGTGAAACAACATTATATGAAATGACATTAAACAATCATCTACTATATTTGCATATTATATTTGTAAAAAAATATATTGTCTAGATCTACACATTACTGAATATAATTATTTTCAAAATTTATTGGATCACTAAAATGACTCTTTCATGATAAAATTTGTAAATTCAACCTTTTGAATGATAAACTGCCAAAAGCATTCTTATAGTCTGTACAATAAGTTTCCTTTTGTTTTCAACCAATGAAAAAGTATTGTACTTATTGTATAGTCATGTCAGCAATAAAAGAGATACAATAAGTTTTGTTTGTTTGTTTTAATTCCATTCTTTTGGGTTATGATAGCAATCAGTTTGAATTTTGGATGTATATAATCAATTTAACATTAAGGAAGAGAAATTTTTTGCCATGTTCATCAATATTTTAAAAATGAGAAAGTTAAATGAAGAGCTTTTATCATAAGTCAAAAACGGGCTAGGTATGTACTAATGAAGTTGCCAATGCAACTATGAAAATTATGTTTGGGGTACGGGCCATTTATTTTTTCAGTCTTAGGGATACGCAGTCAAAAAAAGTTTGAAGACCACTACTCTACTGTACTAATAAAAATATATTTAAATACAGATGATGACAAATATCAAAGTTGGTCCTTCATCTGCAAAAAAAGGACATGGTTTTGTTTATTAGTATAATGATTATTATCTTAAACATAATTTTATTGTTTGACCCGAATCTGAAAAACTTCCTTAAGACATTAGTGTGCTATTTGTAGTGATATTCTAGCAAATGAGACTATGAAACCAGCAACCTTTACTCCATATATTAAAACAAAACACACAGAATTGGAAAATAAACTAATGAATCCTTTTTAATGTAAATGAAAGAATTGAAACTTCAATAGAATTCTTTTGAATAAGGTTTCTTGTTAGACTGATTATTTGTAAAAGCATTTTATCTGATAGCCTTTCACATTGACAAAAATAAAAAGCTATCTTCAGTTATGAAGAATTAATCAAGCCTTGTTTAGTCAAAGTAAGTGCAGAAATATTGGATTCAAACAATTCAAACACTGCAAATAAAATGAAGACTAGTCCTCTTTTCAATGTTACAACTGAATAAAGAAGTTTTCAATTATCTGCAAATGCTGCAGATCAGTTAAGTGATGTAATACATGCAATTCAAATGAACAAATCAACAAATATCTACAGTGAAGCTATACTTTCTATATTACATTCAGTGTACTGATTATGAAGTTAACAATTTGAAATATTTATTATGCTGCAATGAAGTAATCATTCATACTAACTTTTGAAATTTTTAAATCTATTAATGAATACATTAACAATAAATCTTTTTAATTGGAAAAACTGTGTTTATGCACTGAAGGAACAGCAACTATGACTGGCAAACATTCAGATGTTTTAATTAAAATAAAAATATTAGTAGTTTGAAAAAATGATATTTATTCATTGCTTTATTCACCAAGAGCATTTAGAAACATGATAGTTATTTTCATTGTTAAATGATGTTTTATACAATTAAAAAAAAAAAAAAAAAAAAAATTGTGATTAAGTTAAAATTGTAACATTTTATCTCTTTAAAAAAAAAAAAAAAAAAAATTGTAAATTTCATTAAGAGCAATGCAATGAATTCAAAATTGTTTAAAATTTTATGTCAAAAGATAAGATTTGATTAAAAACATTTTATTACTGTGATAAAGCAGGATGGCTTTAAGGGGAAGAATTTTCCAGAAAAATTTATGCTTCTTATTACAAGAAATGAGAGTTGATTTGTTTCTCATTTTTATAGATAGTGATGTCTCACTCTATTAACTGATATTTTATCTTAAATTTCTACTTTCTTATATCTTTGTGATTACATTATAATCATTCATCATTGAAAAATTTTTAAATGAATGCAAATAAATATAAATAATATAAATTTGCAGCATATGCATATAATATATGAATTTTAGAAAAAAAACTGATTTTAGCCAAGATAGCCAAAAATGTCTGCTTTATATATGGAAATGATGCTTCACATATTAATAATTATGATATTCATTCACATGTCTCATTCTGTTTTATTGAATTTTGAGGGATGTATATATCTGCAGTGCTTTATACATATTAATAAAAATAGATAACCTGAGAAACTAAAAACATTTTTTACTTTCAAATAAAAGAACAACAACAATTCTGTAGTTTGTTTTTATAAATAAATATTCTTAATCTTACATTGTCAAGTATTTATCCATAGGTAAGCAGCCCCATGTAAATTTCAAACTTTAGTATGCAACTGCTTAAACTCTTAAATAATTATAATAATTCAATTATAATAATACCGAAAACGTTAGCGAAGGGCTTTTAAAATAAAGAGTTTTTACTGCAAGATAGTGCTGAATTATTATAATTAGGTAAGCAGCCATTTAAAAAAACTGATTTGAATTTTATTCATAATTTGTCACAAGTTGTTAATTATAAATCAAATGTTTTAATCCTTTTTTTTCATGAATGTTTTGATATCAGAAATGATTTACAATTGTATGAAATATAATACTTTGTTTACATAATTTTAATAAGAAAATGCCAAATTACTTTAACCTATTAAAAATCAACATGTACTGTAAAAAAATAATATTTTTTGCATTTGAAAAAAGACAGGCATTTTCTGTTTTATATGCAAGAAAAGAGAAGATTGGAAGACTCAAAATCATTGGGAGTTATTGAGTGAGTAGGCAGAGAAAGCAAACAAGGCCAATAAATATTACTTTTGAGAATCATAAAATAAAATTTGATATAATATCAAATTTTATTTCATTGTCCAATATATTTTCTTGTTTGTTTTATAAAACTTTTCATTTGAGAAGAAATATTTATTTTTTAAATTTTATTTTAGATATATAACATGCAAATAATGATGATACTTGTTTCAAAAATTTTCTGTCTTTATAATTAATGATAACAAACTAACTTGTTTTTTCCTATACAGAAAAAGGTTGAAAATATAGTCATCATTATATATTGTAATAACAGAATCAAAATTTGTAATATGTGGGAACATCATTCTAGTTAAAACATAACAATCATTCTTTAAGTATTGCTTGATATTTTACTTTCTAATATTTATTTTGTAATTATACAGGGTTATTCAAAAAGATTGTGCCAAAATTTACAAACTATAATAGAGGAACAAATTGGAAAATAAACTGCTTATCTCACTGTTATTAAGCTTAACAAGTTCATAAATAGCACAAAAAGCAGTATGTACGTATATAACTTTAATATACAATTTAAAGTTATATACGTACATACTGCTTTTTGTGCTATTTATGAACTTGTTAAGCTTAATTTACAAACTTGTAGAGGATAAAATTCTGAGTCTAGTCTAGTGCAATTTTTTGATTTGAGACTCTGTTTAAATGATATAATGCGTAAAAGTTTTGTAACATCATTTCCAGTTCAACCAAAAACTATTTTTAAAATATGCTTATTTGTATTTTTAAAATCATCTATAAATTTTAAGTACTTAAAAACTATCCTAAAAAAATTTAGAGCATTTAGAATAGATTGCTTATTAAAATAGCAACTGATTATTTAAATGAAACATAATTATTTTACAAACGTAGTTTTTCGAACATTATCATTTTTGAATGTTAAATTGCTATGTTCGAAAACAAATGCTACAATTGTAAAACAATTAGGTTTCATTTAAATAATTGGTCACTATTTTAATAAACAATCTGTTCTCAATGCTCTACATTTTTTTAGGATAATTTTTAAGCAGCTAAAATTTATAGATGATTTTAAAAATACAAATAAGCATATTTTAAAAATAATTTTTGATTGAACCAGAAATGATGTCAAAACTTTTACGTATTATATCTTTTAAACGAAGCCTCAAATCGAAAAACGTAACTTGACTTTTTTACTCAGAATTTTATCCTCTACAAGTCTGTAAATTTTGACACAACCTTTTTGAATCACCCTGTATATTTATTCTTTAAAAGATTTCAATATGAAACTATTATGAGACTATTTCAAATCTATTAGTACATATTATTTAAATAGGAGAAGGCTGCAGTATGAAAACATTCAAATCGTTATTTAAAACTGAATAAAAAGTTTAAATGAAAATCAAAAATCAGATAAATAATCTATTAAAGTATTTAAAAATGAAGAATTTCATCAAAAGATTTTCTGTGTAAAAATGATTAGAAATTTAATAGTGTATATATTCACATATAAATAGACACCATTACTTCAAAGTTTGAAAATTGATAAAAACGTGAAACTAATATATCAGATGATCTTCAAGTTTTACAATAGAAACTACTATTTTAGCTAACTGCTAATAATTATGTCTGGAAATAACAACAAAAAATAGCAATTGATAAATAATAACTAAAATTTTAATGAAATGTTTTCGGTTGCTATACAACCACCATCAGCATTAAGAACATTCTGTTCTTAATACTGATGGTTTTATAGCAACCGAAAATGTTTCATTAAAATTTTAGTTATTATTTATCAACTGCTGTTTTAGAATAGTATGACATCCACTGAAATGAATCAATAATTTCTTTTATAATTTTAAAAATTTTCCAAATCAAATTATTATTGGATAAATAATGCCATTTTGATAAAATACAGCATTGAAACATTGTGTTGCAATGTGAAAAAAAGCTGGATGAAGAGCAGGACATGATCTTATTGCAAAGGAACTATGGATGCAACATATGATTTTATTGGATTATTTGTTAACAGAAAATATCAAAAAAATGTAAAAAAATTTTATCATTTCAAATCTCAACAAAAATACTTAACAAAATATAAATGATAAAAAATCAGAATCAAAGTACACAATGGAAATTTTCCTGAAATTGACAGGAGTAGAAAGCTGATCAGTACAAATGATCATCTGAACCATAAATCTGATGTCCATAATCAGCGGCAACATACAAACTGTCAATCAGAAATACAGTGATACCTCGGATCACGAACAAATCTTGCTTCAGGAAAGAAGCCGAACACCTTCCGCTTAGGTACAAAACTTTATGGAACCGACTGTACAATGACTATGATGTACAGTGTACATTTTACAATTATACATCCTTATTATATATCATAAATATATTGTACACATTTTATATATTGCGAGATCGCAGAGATTCTTAAATGGCATTCCTTTGTTTTAATATGTGTAATAAAATTATGTTAAAATTTGAATTAAAAAATTGTTAAAATAGAAAGAAAATAATTATTTTTGAATAATTTGTAATTATTTTACATATAATAATTAGTTGATAAAAATATTAATCATTTTATCGAATGAGGAATTTATTCTGCAATTTAATTCTTTTTCAAAGTGTGGGAAAGTTACTTTTCTATAGAGAGAGATAAATACGATTTCTTCCTTACAGCGGATATTAGTCATGAATTTTGAAGAATATCCACGTATTATGCATATTTTAAAACTGTACGTTACTTCTACATACGTATCTATATATCTTATATAAAATGCAACGTTACTTTTTTCTCTATGCCTTCAGCAATTTCTCCGGCAAAGCTTTGTGGGTTTTCCGTATACGAAACGGAAAATCGGAAAAGTCGAATCAACTGGCGTTGAGCCTACGAACGATTTCACCAAATATCGCGTGGATGACTGCAGAGGCAATTCAGCATGTCAGACAGAGAACAACATTGAAATTAAATTGAACAGCTTCTTTATTATTAACAAAGAGAGATTTCTATTTACAGGTATTGAATACCGACAATGAGAGAGAGATACCTTGATTTTGTAGCGATGACGTACACACTTGAGAACACTACTTTAGGTCAACCGCCTTTATGGAACAGTCTTTATTCCTTTTTTTAAAATAGACTTTAGTCCCAAAGTTATTGACGATGATGAATACAACAGATGGTAATATCAGAGAGGACTTGTATAAACTTCCCTTAGACGTCTTTCCGGATATTCCAAGAATACGTATAATTCCAAAATGCGAAGTAGAACGCATGCAGGTGGATGGACGACGTTAGCAACCACAAGAAAAGACAAAGCCAAGACTTAGAACTAAAAGCATCGACTTTCCTTGCCCTAGCACTTTTATCCATCTAACCTCTTCCTCACCTCTCCCAGGGGATGGCTTCCCAGATGGTTCAGGTTTCAAGTCTTAGGATTTGCATTGACACCTGAATAAATTATCTGTGGGGTTTCCGGACCCGGAAACGCAAATACGGAATGATCGAATCAACAGGCGTTGAGCCTACGAACGATTCCACCTGATATTGCGTGAGTAAGGATGACTGTCAGAGGCAAATCAGCAGTTGGACTGAGAACAACATTGAACATAAATTCATCAGCTTCTTTATTAAATTAACAGAGAGATTTCTATTTACAAGTGTTGAATACTGACAATGAGAGATACATACCTGATTCAATCTTCAATGCGGATGATCCACAAAGACGAACTTGGTAGAGTTTACACAAACAGTTTTAGTATCTTTTCCTTTTTTTAAAAGTGTTTAGTCTAGTTAATAAACAGAGATAAACACAGTAAACGGTCGGTAGAAGAAAATGGAAATTACTAATAAACTTCCCTCGAAGCCTTTTATTAGTAATCCAAGGGTTGTTTTTCGAAGTGATAATGCAGAAGGGTGTAGAAGTCGGTAATTCGAAGGATATACTAATTAGTACACAGAGCTGGAGACAAGAAACTAAACAAAGTCGGGACACAGAATCAAAAGCGTCCACTTTCCTTGCCCTAGCTCTTTTATCCAGCTAACCTCTTCCTCATCTTTCCCGGGGACGAGGTTGTCTTTCATAACTTCCAGATAGTTCCATACAGCTCAAAGGTCAAGTCAGACTTTGCATTGACACCTGAACAAAACATCTTAAATTTATTACTACGAAAAGAATAACAATGATATCGATTACATCCTGTTATTTCATTACAACATTGTCATCACATCCCTCGACTTATCTCCGCGACAACAAAGGGGAGTTAACGATTCCCACAGCTTGAACTGTGTATTACATAGGCTTCTTAGGCTTGAAATCGCCCCAGGCTTCATTTAAATCAGGTGCTCTTAACCGGGAGTATCTATACCCTTTAGGGGTATAGGACTATATTTAATAATCCATTGGGGGTCTGGAGTCATAAAAAGATTAAGAATGTTCTTCAAATAGATATCGAAATTCGATGAGACAAATGATGTCACAATCGAACTGATGTCAGGTACGATTACGGAACAATGAAGTAAAGTACTGTGTCATCATTACTAGGTCCTCCTAACATTATCGTGATAATGCAACTCATTCCAAATTCTATAATAAATGAGTTATATAGAAAAATGATTTTATTTCAGTTCTGGTTGTCGTTACACTATCTCATATTTTCATCATGACATATCAAATTGATGAAATTGTCACATCGGAAGACATCATGTGTGCACACTGATGACATAATTTTTACATAATAAAATATTGATAAATACTCTTGCAATTTTACAGTATATTTTAATAAATTCACAAAGAACAAATTTTTCTAACAGATATAATTCAATAGTCTGATGAAGATATAACATTTCAATAAATATGAAAATTTGAAATAACAAATGAAATCAATGTTTGAAATAATTTTCTATTTAAAACTTTTAATAATCAAAAACAAGTTATTCCTAATATAATATATATAATTTCTCTAATTTTACACATATTTTTAAATTGTACTCATTTATATATATTTTGTACAACGGTACATCTACTCTGCACATTTTGTTCAATTATATTCATTTTTCATAAATAGATTTTAAACAATCGCATATTTGTAATTAATTTATAATATATTCTACAACTACACAAATCTAAACTTCCTACCACAGAAGTATACATATTTTATACAAACGTACAAAATGTAGTTTTTGTAACTTAAGAAGAGAAGATTAAATTATCACTGTATTTGCGTGAGTTCTACCATAATGGACGTCACTGTAAAATTATACTGTATACTGTACAAAGATGATGAAACAAATAAATGATAATGTACAATTGAAAAGACATTATCTTATTATTTCTTACAATACCTTAGAATGCACTTACAGTATATTTTAAGTAAATAATCAGAAAATAAATAAGTTAAAATAATCATTTCAAGTATAACACAAGAAAAACTAACGGTTTGTGATTTGAAATAATAAAAATAACAAATAATAGGAAAAATTATATGATAATTGTAATAAGCATTCGAATAATTATTTGAAATAATGAAATAAAATAAAAAATTATTTTAAAAATATTTAAATAAAAATTTTTTCAAATAATGCCCTCGTGTAGTCGAAATATTGTTACCGTATTCTGGATTCAGATTTTTCAATTTTCTTCATTAGTGTGGTTTATTATTAAATTATATTTCATCGTGATAAATCTAGTGTAAGCTCTACGTTGTGGGACAATTGCTATAAATCGGAATTAGAAAACTTATTGGCTTACTTTTTTGCATTTTTTAATGGATTAACTAAATTATATATATATATATAAATTATACAACTTTTTCCATTTATTTATACCACACTATAGCTGAATAATATTTGTTTCTATAAAGTATTAATTTATCCGGAAAAAAACCTAAAATTTTCAATACAGAACATCTGTTTATTGTAATTTTTAAATATTATAGTAGATTTGAAATGAAATGCATTAAATTCTGAAAAATTTCTTATCCGAAAATTCTCAGGTGCCGATCATTGTAGATAAATGTTCCCTTATTATTTATATCATTTCCATAAATAATCTTCCGCTGGATTAATGCTTGGTAAAATACTCTCCTACCGCCCTGGAAGATTTTTTCAAATCTGTGTCCACATTTGCAATTTTACTGAAAGGGTCTTGCTCTTGACCGTTAAGCTCGTCCTTCAACTTTCCGGTTTATCCTATCATGGGTCCTGCATAGCGTTTAATGTGAACTAAATGTAGCCGCCGCCACTATAAAGTAACATCCAGGTGCCATATGATAGTTTAACAAAACAAATAATTAACTAATATAAATAATTTCTTCCCATTAACTCTCAACAAAATATTGTATTCTATTCTTGCTATATAAAAATCAGCAAGACTAAAAAGAACTAATCCTTTATTGCTCATAACTTAAATTTCTATGTGGAAAGTGAAGTATGGGAGAACCATACTTCATTTTATAAATATTTATAAACACCTAATTCAGATGATTATAAAAATTTCATTTATGATCCAAAATTGATATATACCTTAAGTTAAAGCTACCATGCATGATATATAAGCCAGAAATTTCTGTATATGTTCTTTGTAAAAAATATTGAATCTCTAATTCATTTAGGCAAATGTATTCAGATCCTAATCTGAATACCACATTTGCCGAAATAAATCAGATTTTTCTATTCTAATATGTACTTAGTTGTTAGTTGTAATTAAGGAAATTTATCATCATTAATAGAATATATTTTTATATATTATAACTATAAAATTTGTTAAAAATATCAATACAATATTATAATACATTTGTACTATTATAATTCTATCCTGACATTATAATCAAATTTAAAAAAAATTAAATCTATAAATGACCAAATATAATTTTCTCTTATATTTAATTCAGTGATCAATTATATCGACATAATGTTGAGAGATTTTTCTTTAGAATTCAGGAATATTTGTTCATAGAAATAAAGAAAATTCAATAGTAACGTTATTTTGAATTTCAGAAATAAATTAAATTCCTTTCCAGATTAGGCAAAAGCCTTAAAATATTAGGTTAGGTTAGATAAAATTATATAGTATATGCATTAGATGTTTGATTTGTTAATTTTTATATTATATTGAACAGGGGTGGGCAAACCACGGCCCGCGGACCGCATGCGGATCTCGGAGCTACTTAATGCGGCCTTCGTAGTTAATAGGTATAATGTCAAAAATTTTATCTATAAATAAAATAAATAAAAAAATATCAAATCTATCCATATCTCAGCAATATAGTTTATGCAATTTCTAGAAAAGTAATAAATATTATTTCACATATTCAGCAAATATAGTTTATATAATTTCTAGAAAAGTAATAAATAATAATTCATATAGTAAACTGTAGATATCATTTTTCATGTTTCCAAAGATTTTAATATACATGTTTCTTACAAAAATAGATTTGATTAATTATTAACCTGAATAAACATCACTGCGTAAGAAATCGATTGCAAAATAAATCAAATAAAATCGTTTTTTCGATCAACAATTTGTATTTAATATTTGTGCAATTTCCCAAACAGGCATGTTTTTAATTGTTGTTTCAAATTTTAAAACGATTAAATTATAATTTTAATACATAATTTAAAAGAATTTCGACTCTGTCGAGCTTCTCTGAGAATAGCGTTTCACTTTTTTCGGACTGTCAGCATTATTCAATCCGGTGATTTATATAACGGCCAATGAAAGTCGACTAAGAAAATTGGCTTAATTTTAATTTGTCACACTTTTATGATATCTTACTCAACAAATGCACCCCTTATAAAATACTCGGATCACGAACAGGGTCAAGGAACGGATTGTGTTCGTGAACCGAGGTATCACAGTATTGGAGATCACAATATTTTCATTTAATATTAACTGATATGTGTATTAGCAGTAGCTATATTTACTAGTTAAAAAATAGATCAATATACAAATTCTGATTTTATTTATGAAGCACCTAGTATATTAATATTTTTGAATTTATTTAAATATGAACATTCACATATATCTAAATATATTTAAGATAATCAAGAAGAATAGGCATTTTTAGAAATAGATATGGTGCATCCAGTCACTATCATAGGACATACTACTAAAAAGTGCAAAGAGAATGCAAAAGAAGTGCTCTGAAAGCAGAGATTTTATATTGCCATGGACTTCTTAAAATTATACAAGGGGAATATCAAACTGAATTTTTTAGAAAAGATACGTGTTTCTTTATTTATTGACAGAAGTTCAGAAGAATCATGCAATATAAAATATCTGCTTTAAAAGCACTTTTAAAGAGAATAGATACCTATTGCAGCAATAAGATAACCAAACAAAAAAACTGTATAGACCAAGCACAAGCCTGAAGTTATAATAAAGTCATTTTAAAATTAAAAAAGAACATGGATAAAAAGAAAGCAAAGAGAAAAGAAAGGAAAGCATTCTAAAGAGAATATAGAAAAATGGGAAAAAGAAACAAGTTTCCAAGTAAAGGACATACATAAACTGATATTCAAAATGGAAAAAACAGTAGAGAAGAAAACAGGAGTTAACATAGTATTTAATAGGAGAAGCACATTATTTAACATGATTAGAAATAATAATGACATAATTCTGGATTTAAAAAACTGGGAGACTATTGAGTCCCAATAGACAATAAGGACCTGTAAGTAGAACAACATTATATTGGATACTAATCCAGAGCCTTCAAAAAAGATTACATGAACATATGATTGACATAAGGAAAAAAAAACAGCTCTTTCACAGAGGACAAATATATGTGACAAAGAGGTTAAATGGCAAAATGTAAGATTATTAAAAACAATAGAAGATCCTAAACAAGAAAGAACTGCCAAAAATTTTATAATTTATAAAAATAAGCAATTATTATTAATAAAATAAATTGTTACTCAGTAAGTATGCCTTTGGAAATGGGCAAAATACATAAATATGGTTTAGTTAAACAAAAATGACATTGTTCATACCTAAATTTTAAATATTAATAATAAATGTTGAATATTTGTAAAACATCTACAGTTTTAAAAATTGTTAAAAACTCTTATATATTATTTAACTTTTATTTTTAAATGTTTAAGAATGAAAATATTTTTTGTATATTTTATAACTTATTTATTTAAAATGTACATAGAATATACATGAATTTTAATTTTTAAACTATTAAATGTAGAATATTTGAATATAAGAATTCTTATATAGTGATCCACTGATCTATACTTAAATGTTTAGTTTTTTGTAATGTAATTTAAGAGCTTGTGGAGAGAGCCAAAAGTATTTTTGAAATTGAACAAAGGTTTTGTTCAATTTTATTAAAAGTTACTCACAGCCAAAAGTGCTTATTTATTGAAGGTTTAATTGTGTTTATGTAATAGATGCAGTTTATAGTTAACTATGTATTTTTGAAGACTTTTTTCTTGAATTAAAGCATGTTATCTAATTAGCAACCTGCTGTAGTGTTTGAGAATATCTATTTGAATATTTATGTTCAAATCTACAATGTTACATAAGAAATTCATGTTAATAGTGTGAAATGTTATTTGTTTTTCATAATCTTCAATAACGTTTCATATAATTAGGCTTTATGATCCATATAGCATATTTTAAAAGTTTTATTGAATACTAATTATTTAACAAAATAATTAGTATTCAATTATTATTCTAATAATTAGTATTCAAATATTCAATAAAACTTTTCATATACAGTAGAGTCTCTCTAATCCAACACATAAGTATTGGATTAGAGATTTGTTGGATTTGGATTTGATTGTTGGATTTCAGAGATTTGTTGGATTATTGGATGTTCAACGAAAAAATGGAATTACACAAATAAATAAAACTCTGTTTATTAAGACTTTCCTGTCACTGCTCTTGCTGTTCAAATCTTTCACAAACCCCTCAATTTTATCCCTATTTTTTTAATGTCATAAATGGTGGCTTGTCCAATATCATAAAACGAAGCCAAATCACTAAACTTTTCTCCCAAGTCAAGTTTCTTAATTATTTCTGCCTTTTCGTCCACAGTCAATGTCTTGTGTTTTCGTTTTTCACTTTTTCCAATTTGTGACATTATGTAAAGATAAATAACAAACACTGATACAGTAAAAACATTATTTTACAGTAATCAGTGTACTGAACTTAAAAATTAGTCCGATTATAAGCCTGAGCAATGAACGAATAGCGACTGACAATTTGTTTACATTAGTTTCTCTTTCTTGGACATCAAAAAGTTATGACATGAAAATATCACACGGTCACAGAGTGTCGGACTACAGAGACTCAACTGTAGTATTTTCTCCATTTTAACATTAGTTAATTAAAGAACCAAGTTCATTTTAGGCAGGCAGTTAATTTACTTATAAATTATTATAAATTCAAAGCACTTTTGGCTTTAAAAGCCATCTCCACTGGTTACACACAAATATAAAATTCTTACAACATATAAAATGCAAAATTTAGAACCATTTTAGAATAATTTAAATACAGATTGTTTGCCATCTCATAGAATGGTAACCATAGTAACTATATAGCAAGTGCAGAAGTAACCATAGTAACATAAATAACGATAACCACTCTAGATAGCATGCAATCTGTATTTAAATTGTTCTAGAACAGTTCTGAATTTTATAATTTATATATAAAAAATTTATTCTGCATGTAACTACTGAAGTTGCTCTTTAAAGCCAAAAGTGCTTCGAATCTGTAATATTTTATAAGTAAACTAACTGTTCTGTCTAAAATGAGCTTGGTTTCTTAATTAAATAATTAGCATTTTTGAAGAATTCAAAAATTTGAAAATATGGTCCTCCAGTTATGAATATTCACACGTATTTATATTCATAATATATGTTCATAAATGTTATATATTTCTATGGATCATATTAATAATTGAAGATGTATAGGCTTTTACATTATTTTTTACTATTACAGCAGGAATATGTTAATCATTCAAAACATACCAGAACTGTCTCAAAATGAAAAATTTTAATTTACATAGCTTTCAGACAATAAAGAAGAACTTGCAAAATGTTTATAAAATGTTTTAAAATATGAAAACAAACAACTATTATTAATCATATCAAATCCAAAGAGATGCAGATAAATATTCCTTGATAAAATCATATACGTATTTCAATTTGATCAGTCATCAAGTTGCAAGGTATTCTTTAAATTATTCATTTTGAAAAAGACAACTAAATAAATAAATAGCAGCATAAATAAATCTAATAGTACGAAGTTTTAATAATGTAAACTAACATGTTTGCACTTGCAACTTACAAATACAATAAACGTTCAATATGTAAAATTGAATTTATTTAAGTAAAGTAAGAATTTATAAGTATAATTAAGAATTTATTTAAGTAGTCTGCTAAGGAGAGGTTGTAACTCCAAACTGCTTTCTAATTAATAATAAGAATACAAATAATTCCTGCCTTTATGCGACGATTGTTTAAACGGGTTCTAGACCTCGGCCGCGGTCTGAACACGGTTTTATAAAATTTGCATTGCTTAAATGAAGCGTCTTAGCAGACGCATCTTAGACGAGGATTAGAAAAACCGGTTTCTAAAGTATATTCTAGACCAGCCACTAGCTAGGTTTAGAATCTAGACCGCGTCTTCTTGCACATGCGTTAAATTTTCATAGTTTATAGAATTCTTCATATTTAATTTGAATTATTATTGAGTGAAATATCATGTAAAGAATATATTAAATGTTTTAAGTGCAATTTTAAAACATTCTTCATTTCTTCACTTTGAACTTCCGCATATTACTGACGTCATCGATAGAGCTGAGATACTGATTGGCTGAAAATTTTCAAACGCCGGGGGTGCGTAGGAACTGTAGTAACAGCCAAGTTTTAGCCGTAGACCGGTATAGTCAAGGTCTTTGCAATGTTTTTAAAACCCCAATTTATCTGAATGCCGTCTAGACCCGGTTTTTGCTGTAAACCGTGGACTATAGAAACTCCGTTTAAACAATCAGCCCTATGAGTTAACTCAGACCTGGAAGTTACTCACAAAGCAATAATTTGCAAACCAAGAATCAATTTCTCCTTGACAATGTTAAATTGAAGAGTTCCATTCTCAGCAATATTATTAGGTAAAGGCCAATAAAATCAATAGTTTATGATTAAATAATGATTTATCTATCTAAAAAAATAATATAACTTTAAAATGAAGTATATTATAATAATAAAGAAATTATTAATATTATATAAATATTAAAGAATTTTTATTTTTCATTATTATTAACAGATAAATAGATAATCTTTTATACAAATGAACTACTGACTTAGGCAGAAACTGGAAATGGAAATTATTTACATAATATGCCAATAAAACCAGTGTGTGTGCTACTTTTGGTTTAGGCTGCCATTTTTATTTTTCTGATTTCGTAGGAGATGATATAGTTTCTGCAAATCCAGTCTTACTATATTGTATAGCTAAATATGTGGTTTGAAATATTTTTATGAATGTTTAGCATTTATCTATTGCAATTAAGGCTCATATTTTCAATTTTTTTGATACATCATATTTGGAAAAACCTCATAAATCTGGAAACTCGTTAAGTGAGAACTCAAACTGAGAACTACCTATATATAACATATCTAATCAAAACCATCTACAGTAGGGGTGAGCAACCTTTTTAATCAACGGGCCAATTTAAATTTTAAAATTTTTTTGCGGGCCGCACATAAAGTAACACTCATTAATAATTTACAAAACTTTATTTATAATAAACATTAGAATAAAAAAATATAAAATTTAAAAAAAGTAAAGATTTCATATACAAATTTTAATGCAAAATAAAAACAAACAAGAAAAGAACAGAAAAACGAATTTTCTTGAAATTTTTAATGAGAAATTTGGCACTGTTTATTCGATACGAGCTGATCAATATCAGCCGGAATTGATGAGGTAGCTACACGTACGCAGCTTTCTAATCGTGCATCACTCAGTCTTGATCGGTGGTCATTTTTGATTAATTTCATGGTTGAAAATAATTGTTCGCAAACATACGTACTTCCGAACAGAGACATCATTTGCTTTGCATTTTTCGTCAAAAGCGGAAATTTCTCAGGGCTCACATAAGATTTATAAAAATTTTCGATGTTTACTGAGAAAAATACATTTTTTAAATCGGTATTATTCTGCATGTCAATCACTTCCATTTGAAAGTCTTCGGGAACTGTATCCACATCGATATTAAATGGCGAGGAAAACATTTTCATGGAAACCGCTGTCTTCTCAGCTTTGAACATTTGGAATCGTAATTGAAATTCGTTGATTAAAATGTCTATATATTGTGCGTATTTTTGAGAAGTAGTAACGTTTTCTTTTTCTAAATGTGGAAAGTGAGACACATTATTCTGCAAAAGATGCTGTTTCCACAATTTTAATTTGCGCTCAAAGCCCTGAATTTTATCATACAAATTGTGAATAAACTGTCCTTTGCCTTGAAGTTCCACATTAAGATCATTGAGATGCTGAGTCATGTCGATAAGAAACCCAAAATCGCACATCCATTCTTTATTACCAAAATGAGGAAAGGCATATCCCTTCATATCCAAGAACAATTGTATTTCGCTTTTTAAGTTGTATACTCTTTTTAGCATTGCACCTCTACTAAGCCAACGTACTTCGGTATTAAAAACCACGTCGCCATATTCAGTTTCTAAATCTTTCAGGAATTCTTTAAATTCACGGTGATTTAACGCGCGCGACTTTATAAAATTGATTAGTTTAATTATTGGTACTGTGACATTTGGCAAACTCAATCTTTTCGCACACAAATTTTCCTGGTGAATTATGCAGTGGTTAACGAATATTTCCCTTCCTGTGACCTTCTTAATGTCTTGAAATAGCCTTCCCGATACTCCTACCTCCATGCTTGACATTGCTCGTGCTCCATCTGTCGATATACCAATAATCTTTTCTAATGAAATTGAAAAATTTTCCAACACAGACTTTAGTTCATCGTACAGGTCTTTGCCGGTTGTAGTCCCTTGCATTGGAATCAGTGAACACAATTCTTCGGTAATATTAAATTTGGTGTCAATACCACGTAAAAATATAGCCAGTTGTGCTGTATCGCTAATATCGCAACTCTCATCAAGTGCCAAAGAACAGTATTCGAATTTTGCAATGCGTTCACGAAGCGTTGTTGCTATGTTCTCGGACAAGTCTTCAATTCTCCTTGCAATGGTGAATCTTGATAAACTAATGTTTGAAATAATATTTATTTTATCAGGAAATGCTATTTCTGCAACAGCAGTCAGACATTCTTTTATCATCTCTCCATCCGCAAAGGGTTTCATTTTTTTTGCCAGTATTTGACTGACAACAAAACTAGCCTTTACTGCCGTATTTGATAAAATAGCTTGATTTTTAAAAATGGCCTGTTGTTTTCCCAAGTTTTTCTCCATTTCATTAAACTTATCTATCCGGAGTTGTCCTGTTAAGTTTTTATATTGTTGTTCATGTTTTGTATCGTAATGCCTTTTTATGTTATATTCTTTTAATGTCGACACAGTCTCTGAGCATATTAAGCATACAGCTTTATCTTTGACGAAAGCGAAAAAATAATCAAATTTCCACTTTTCTTGGAAATGCCTGTGCTCATCCGCAACCTTCCGTTTTTTTGTTTGTTTTTCCGACATGCTATTATGGATTAAAAATTTGAAAGTTAAAAAAATTTGTAGGAAAACTTAATTTTGAATAAAAAAACTCTAATATTACCTTTTTGACAATAATATTGCACTCACGCCTTTCAAGAAACACAAGAATTGCTAAAATTGCTAGTTAACAGCTTACCAGTCTGACGGATTGTGTGACAGAAGCAAACACAAACAAGCACAGACGCGGCGCTTTCGTATTGCATGTTTGAACAAGTCGCCGACAAGTGAGTAACTCGTCACAAAAAATTGTTTCGGTTTAGTATGTACTACCATTTTATTATAATTAATTTTATAACAATATATTGATGGGAGAAAGTCGATAAAATAAATTCAATTTTAGAAATGCTTGGCGAGCCGCATAAACATGTTTAACAAGCCGCAAGCGGCCCGCGGGCCGCATGTTGCTCATCCCTGATCTACAGTGAAACCTGTTAAAGTGACCATCCTTTGGGACCAACCTGATTGGTCACTTTTCACAGGTGGTCACTATACAGGACAGTGACCCTCCCCTTCCCCCAAAAAAGAACAGATTAAGCTGCAAATTTATATTAATTAAACTTGGAGTCAAGCGATAATGACGACATATAGCACATATTGCCTTCTGACGAACAAAGTCTTACAGCAAGCATATACTGTATTACAATTAATACTAATCTGTATATGTGCATTTAACATAGTCAAACTTAAATTAGAATACTGTATAAAGATACATATACAGTAGTATTATAATATTTACTTTTTAATTTACTGGTTTCTATTTTTTTTCTATTTTATCATAATAGAAAAATTCTAATGGAATACTAATCCTTAGAATTTTATCTAATGGAAAAAATTCTAAGGAAAATACAGTAATTCCTCCATAAAATTAATCTTCTTGGTCACTTTAGCAAGTTAAAATTTCTTAAAACTAACTAAATGAGTGGTCAATATACACATTAGACAGGTGGTCACTATATGGAACAAAAATAGCATTACATCCTATGGAAACAAACCAGCTTTTAAAATTTGGTCTTTTTAGCCAGGTGGTCACTATATCAAGGTGGTCATTTTAACAGGTTTCAGTATATTATCATTTGTTATAGTATATTCAGTTTTTAAAAATTAGAATATTTGCTACAATGTAACAAATATTGCTAAAATGTAAGCACAGACAGCAGTAGGTTAATTCGTATAAACTTTATTCTCAAAGTACTTTCGATTGCTATGCAATCATCATCAGCTTGGTTACAATCACTAACTTAGAATGGTTTACCGGAAAGAATGTGCACATTCTTTCCGGTAAACCGTTCTAAGTTAGTGATTGTAATCAAGCTGATGATTATTGCATAGCAATATTTACTTAGTAAAGCAGTTTTATGTTTCAATGTAACAAATATTCTAATTTCTCAAAAACTGCAATTTAAAGCAATAAAATCAACCAGTAGAGCAATAAAGCAATATGTTATTGATTTATTTTCTTAAATTGATAGCCAAGTAGCAACATCTAAATTATAACAAACCCCTTAGTAATCTCTCTGATTGGAAAGGGGGTGGTAAAATATGCAAAAAAAAATTATAACAAATACAGTAAAAGTCCAAACATCCAAATGCCAAAAATCCAGATTTTTTTTTTAAAAATCACACTTTTCTTTTTAAATTTACAGGCTTTTTTGTCTGAGAGCTCATACACACATGATTGCTACAAATGCAATGTAGCAATGAACAAATGAATATACTTATTTTGATAAATGAAGCATTCTTTATTTTAAAAAAATAAGCTAATAAAATTTTCCTATTCATATCTTCTTTATTCTTCCTTAATTCTGAATTTTAAAAAGTACTGTTTGAAAAATCTGAACCAATCAAATTCCCAAGCAATCCAGAATTTTGGACCTTATCAGATGCTTTTTGGTTGGATATCATATAGTTTTAAACAAAAACAGTTTCTCCAAAAAAGACATTTTAATGATAATAAGTTAACACATTATTAAATATGCTTTTTATTTTTAATCTGATTGATTTGAAATTTTTAGGGTACACTAAAATAATCAAAGAAACAACTATATATCAAATTTGGCCAAAATCAGTTCAGTGATGCAATTTATAGAAGAGTTTGTAATGAAAAGATTATTCTTTAGAAGTTTGAACAATGATGCACATCAGTTAGGCTCCTTGATTACTTAGCTAAGTTTTTCATTACAGAATAATTTGATAGTAGTGTCCCTTTCAGATTGTTTGCTACTAATCCTATTAATTTATTCGCATTTATTCTCTTCCAGCTTGTAAATTGTTATATGCCAAACTTTCTTTTAAGTTAAACTTAAAGCATTTTACAGCAAATTTATATATTTTTATCAAATTTATCAAAAAATTTTATTTATTTTTAGGAAGAATGATTACAGATTAACTTATTTTATAATAATTTATTTGCTCATCTCAATCATTTATGTATTTACATACATACATAATACACAGATCCATATAAGTATTATCCAACTTATACTGTATATATCTGACTTCTATAAATTAGATTTTATGTAAAAAAATTTCCAATTTTTTCTTGAGGTATAAAGCATAAACAATTATTGTATTTGGAAGCTACAAGTCTGAACATGTTGGTTTATAACTTTACATTAAAGAATAAGCACAACAATCAACTGGATAGCCATGTTATAAAGCAATCACTTACCATCTTAGAGAATCCAAATTCAATTTAGAGTCCCCCATTTCCAGTTTTTCATAAAGGGCCTGAGCCTGGCTTGTTAAGTAAAATTAACCTAATAAGCCCAAAAGCTATGTGTATACAATAAATAATAAAATTAAGAGAAAAATGCTCATAACTCATGTTATAACTTTATCTGATTTGATCAGTATATTTTTTTTGTATTTTATATGTAAATATGGATTTATATAAGATGTGGACAGTCTGTATATGAATTTATATAACAGTTCAGTCAAAAAGTTTGTGAACTGAGTTGTTCAATTGATTATTTATTAATCGATATTCTTGTGTTATTGTACCATATTGGTGTACATATCTTATGTATATTCAGTCTCAAAATAATCCCCCCTATGATAATGCACTTCTGCCAACATATGTACAGCTTATTGAAGCAGTCTGTGAAGACTCATACATATTCCCCCAATTTGGTGCCTTGTGATTTCTTTCTTTTTGCCTACTTAGAAATTATTGCAAGGACAGTAGTTTTAATTAATGAATGACATAAAGGCCATTGCAATTTAGGCCTTCAATAAATTGTACACACACTGACAGAAATGCATCATTGCAGAAAAGGATTATTTTGAGGGTGAATCTGCATAAGATGTATACATCAATATGGTACAATAATGCAAAAGTACTGACTAATAATCGAACAACTAAATGACCCAGTTCATATAGTTTTTGACTGAACTGGTATATAGGGTGAAGAAAAAATTTGTGTACTAGTAGAAGGCATCTAAACAAGTTGAAAATGTCAATGAACATATAGCCTAAATGGCATCATTTTTGAGTTAGGACTCTTTAAAGATAGCCAATCAGATTCGAACATACAAGGTACTGTTACCAAGCATTGCATCATTCGCCTTCTTATTTACTACCGAACCTGCTCTCAGCAGTGTCCACATGGCATGCCCTTCTCCATTGAGTTATTTTGGATAGCAAAGATGCTAGTGCATCCAGCTTTTAATTTAAAAATTTGGGTTTGAGTCCCAGTTATGGCAAATATTGCAATGCTTTTTTGTTTTTACTTTCACTCTCTCTATCTGTGAATTTATCATTTTCATTGTATTTTACTTCCTGTAATTCATTAAGGGCAAGAGCATCAACAATAAAAGTACTACTACAGTAACAACAACAACAATAATAATAATAAAGGGACTCAATTAAGCAGTACATAAAAAGGAAAAAAGCTATACATGCATTTTCTTTTTAGAAATGACCAATCAATGGAGAAGAGCATGCCATGTGGACACTGCTGAGAGCAGGTTTGGTAGTGAATAAGAAAGCAAATGATGCAATGCATGGTAACAGTACTTGCATGTTCGAATTTGATTAGCTATCTTTAAAAAGTCCTAACTCAAAAATGATGCCATTTAGACTATATGTTCATTTCAGAATAAATATTTTGAAATAAAAGAGAAAATACAGTATGGATCAAATATTTAATCTTCATTACAAATTTTGCAAGAGAATTAACCTTTAATATTTTGCACTCAATCATCTCAAGTATTGAGTGTAAAACAGCATCCCTCACATGGATGCTGTGGAGAATTGACTCAGTAGTGAGGTGAGTAAGAAGGTAAGTAGTGCAATGTGTGGCAACACTGCTTCATATACATGATTGTGATTGGCTAGCCTTAAAAGGTCCTAACTCAAAAATGGTGCTATTTAGATCATAAGATCACTGACATTTTCGACTTGTTTCTATGTCCTCTATCAGTAGCAAAACTTTACGGCAAAGTTTTTCTTTGCCCTGTATATATTAATATCTATTTATATGTATGAATTTGCAGTTAAATGCTAATGAAATGAAGAATGAATAGTCTGTAGATTTTTTATTTCTAAAACAGAATGGAAGCCAAATGAGTAGTTTACTTTTCAATTAAAAAAAATTTCAGGTAATTTAGACTTTTATATAAATTCTGAAAAATGTTAGGTGCAAAAAGTTTATTGTCTCATTTTTTACTTCAAACAATATAAATTTTTAGATTTTATATATGGCAATCCTAATTTTATATTTATCAAAAAATATATATAAAGTAATGAAGTTTTGCTGTAATATTTTAGATGCTTTATTTCTGAAGCATTATATTAATAATTTTAAAAATTTTTGTTGAATTATTTCTTGTTAATAAGAATTAAATGTTGGAATATTTGAGAATTAAATACTAATAATAAATTTATTTAACTTTCTATGCATCATAATTATTTCATAGCTTATAGAATTTGATTTTCATAATAATAAATTAAATTTTAAGGCATAAAATGGAAATATGTTAATAAAATTTATTTACATTACAATTCTGATACTGAAGTGATATTTTAATAAACTAAAGTTTTCAGAAAGTTAAATAAGATTTGATTGCAGACCAGAAACCATATGTTCTTTATATAACTGTTATATATGTTAAAGAAATAAATAAATGTTGTTAAGTTTGAAATTGTATGATGATGATAGAAATTCATTTGAATGGTCAAGAATAAACTATGTAACTCACCATTGATCAAGCACACAACAATATACTTTTAAACATTCATGTTGTCCTCAGTGGGTGTAATATGGAATCATCAAACCTCTTCAAAGAGTTGAATAAATATTTGCTGGAAAAATTATAAACTTGGGTTGGATACACTTTTCTAACAAAACAAATGTTGTTTTATTTTGATAAAGCAGGCAAAAGATAATATAAACCATAGCATCAAGAAACTAAATACACTTTTCAATTTAATAATATTTTTAGACAAGTTGTCAATATAGTATTTGGAATAAAAATATGAAAATTATATATAAATTTATATATTTTTGTATAAACTATAAAAGTCAATTTTTTATAGTTAAAAAATATTAATCTTGTTAGATTGCTCACACTTTAATAAATTAACAAAACAAATCAGACCTTAAGTAAAACTCTATGTTTTTAAAAATAACCATCTTTTGGGTTGATATTTTTTTGAACTCATGTATGGTAGGTCCTTGTTTAATGTCAGTTAAGTTAGCATCATTTTGTCATTATGTTGTCAGCAGAAACAATAGAAAATTAAAGCACGGATAATCCTTGATTTATGATAATTCTGATCTTAAAATGGCCCTTATGATACTCCAAACTTGGCTATTTTCATAGCATATCGGCTATAAATATTTTTTTTAGTTTTATTAAAAATGCAGTAAAAGCAACTGCTTATCACCTTGCAGATCTGGGTTCAATTCTGAATCATTATATCATCTTAAAGGATTCAGTATTCCATTGTCTATTATCTCTAGTAAAATTATCATTATTGGTCACTTTAAGAAAGTTATCAAAAGCATAAAAGTAGGTTATAAAATTCACACAATTTTAATATTTTAAACGAAAACCAATTCATATATTAAATTTGTCTGGATTTTAGAAACTGCTTTTGTGCTTTAGATAACTTTCGTATAGTACACATGAAACTTTAGCAGAGGTTATTATTTGCAATTGGATATTAACATTATGGATCATTTTTTACTTATGATGGAGTTGTCAAAACATAACCCCCCATCTAAAGTCAAAGACTACTTATATAGGCTTACCTTGTTATTGCACTGGTTATGTTCCAAACCACTGCTGTAAAGTGAATCACAGCCTTTTTTCATTTGCTAATGCATATAAAAGCCTAAAAAAATCTATACTATTATTCATTCAGTGCACAACAGCACTAGGCCTAAAAAACTCAGCCAGATGACTGTATTTTAATGCATTCATATACCACCTTGGAGGATCAGGTTTGATTTTGGATTTCACACCTTCAGTTTTTCAGGATGGCTCCAGGACTGGCCTGTCTATGTATTAGTTTATGTTTTATATAACTATTCTAAGTAATATTTTGTATGTAATTTTCATTTTGAGATATAAAGTAAAAATATGGAATATAATTGAAAAGCACCATATTAGCAAAGTTCCAAAAAGAAAAGCATGCCTTATTGAAGATTTTAAGGTTGTCAAATGGTATAAAGTCATATTTTTTATATTTTCTCTCATAATAGAGGGAAAAGTGATGCAAAAAACCTATAGCAATTACAGAAAATAAGGTATATATTATTATATTATCAAACAAAATTTTATATAAGCACTAATTAAAGAATTCAATATTGTCTATGAACAATATATTAAATAAACTATACAGAACACAGAACATTCGGATAGACTGGCTTAGTGGAAATGCTTTAGCTTTCCAATCAAAGGATCCAAGATCAAATTAGGAACCCATCCTTGGAGAATTTAGGAGAGTCCATGTGAGAATAATTGATCCCCATCTTGTATAGTCCAGCAAACTTCCATTGACAATGAGTGTTGATAATTTGTAATAATGCATGGCATAGTATAACTATTTAGTGATTAGCAAAGGAGAAAGTGTTAAAAACTAATAATAGACATAATATCTATGAATTCTTCTTTTATTAAAAAATAATTTTTTTGTTATAAGGCACAATATATAACTATTATATATATCATTTTACAATTAAATCATGCTTTTGTTTCATTTCATTCCATTATTGAAAAATATAATAATGTTCAAATGAGAAAAATCATCAAATATTATCTTTTCTAATATCTGAATGTAGGAATTTAACCCTGACTTAAAGTATTAAGTCAATTGGGATTTTGGTTTCAATTAATGTCATTTCAGTTAAAGTCACAATTTTCAGGAACCTAACCCTGATATTAAACAAGGACCTATTGTATAGTAATAGATTACATTACTGGAAATTATATTATTGTATACTAAGTATCATATTGAGGAAAGCATCTGCCTATTTTCAATTAAAATTTTTTGTTCTCAGAAATAAAATCTGATTTGTTTGCTATAAATTTGAGACAAAAATTGTTTTGGTTTATTGAGTCAAAAGTTAAAAATACTTTTATATAAATTTATTATTAATATACAGTAACATGAAAAATAGAGAGAAATTTCTGGATTAGGGAAATTCAGACAGATTATCATTATTAAAATAAGTTATTCACTATTAAGGAATTATGGATCAAATAAATTATTTAATTGTATATAAGATGACCAATAACCGTCAAAAAGAAATATTATATATTCTTGAGAATATAGAGAAATAGTTTTAATGAGTTAAAATAATCCTTTCTGCTTCTTTTAATAGATGTAATTAATAGCACTTATTGCAGAAAATTTATTTTACTTTATAATGCTTTTGACTTATAGGTAGGTCAATCTCAATACAAATCAATTAAAAATAAAAAGTTTCTTTAACTAGAACAATGCCTACTTAATAGATAGAAACATTACAAAATAAAATTAAAATTTTTGGCATTAAGTGCTGTTAACTAGTAGTGTTAGCTTTACTGATTAAGAATTTCTCTATTCTTTTAAAATGATTATTCTATAAATTCAACAGACAAATGCATTTAATCTATAAATTTTTTATATTAATAGTTCATTTAAAATTATGAAGTTTTTAAATTAGTATATCCAGATAGGATTAAGCAGTTGGTGTAAATGAGCTTTGATTAATATAACATTGTATTTAATTTTAACATAATAAGTATATAATAATTTATATAAAACTAACTTACATAACGCTTCCAGGAATGTACTTCTTATGTAGGTCAGGAAGCGCATATGTGGCATACTAAGACCAAAAATATGAAAAAGGTAATGAAGTTAGAACTGTTAAGAAAACTAACAAATATCTTTTAAATTATTATTATACATATACCATATTAAAGTCAAAGTTTATATTCAGCAGTATATCATACAAGGTTCTTTGTTTCTATAATGTATGGAATATTTTCAGTTTTCACAAATATAGCCCTTCCATTAAAAACTAATTTGTTCTTAATGGAATGGCAAATAAAACCTGCATAAGTGAAAACCAAAAACACATTAAATATTAATGAAATAAAGAACTTTGTTTAATATGCAAAAGTTGGCAATTCACAATATATAAACTAAAATATAAAAATTATTTATGTAATGCCTGCCATTAATATTTTTAGAAAATAAAACAATGACAAATTACTTTTTAATTCAATAATCAAACTAGAAAGAAATATATCAACAGTAGCATTAATAAGCAGACAAAATATTTTACAATTTTTAATTTGCAAAAACATTTTTGGTTCACCCATCTTCAGCACAATACAAAGCATAGACCATTTTTATTGAACGTATTAGAACATTTTTACTGAGATTTTTATCAAAGTATAGAATAGTTTGATTCGAAAAATTGAATCAAACTATTAGTTCTATTCGATTTTTCAAAAATTTTCTATATTTTGTAATGTGATGAAGATGGGTGTACCAAAAACATTCTACAAATTAAATAAATTATGAAATATTTTTGTCTGCTAACTAGTGTTACTGTTGAATTATTTCTAATTAATCAGAGAAAGTAAGCAGTAATCATTTGAAAAAGAATCACAAGAAATGCTGAATTAGCATTTTTTAACCATACTTTAAACTGCAAAATATAAAAATGAATGCACTTTTTATTTTCAGTGAAAAATAATGTTTTATATTCTTATAATCTAAATACTTCATGCATTATAGGATCTAATTTATTTTAAGATTATTATATTGTTTTCAATCTGTAACTATATTATAGAAATTGAATTGTTCTTTTTTTTAATAATGCTAATTATTTATATCTATATTCTACAAAGAATTAAGAGTAACATATATGCTGAACAGAATTTTAATTTTTCAAAAACTTTTTAGTTCATTAGAAATCAAATTCTTCAAAATTCATAGCATTCCTTTTGGTAAGAGTAGAATTTCTACTCTCCAAATGATAACTTGCACACAAGTATTTTGTAATGATTATTTGTAGCTTTTATTGATTTCACTGGATAACTAAGGTATAAAATAATCTTAAGTGAAGCAAATACTATACTCGAATGTAAGCAAAGGAACAAATATTCAATTTATCAAAGCATTTGCACCTAATGTGAATTCTGTAATAAACTATCAAATAGGGCTACTAAGCTTTCAAAGAAAGTAAAGCAAACATATTCTGAAATAAATATTCATAAATATAATAATTCTCTTATATTGATCTTATTAACAGTATATTCTTTTATATTCTTCAATCAAAAATTGAATGAAGTTTCCAGTGAAAATTCATCAACAATATATTCTATGGATACATTAGAAAAGTATTTTCATATTTTTTTGATACATATCAAATAGAATCAATTTAAAAAATAAATTGATTCTAAAATGTCATAATTTACTTAAATTTATTATGACATTTTACATTTTAAATTTGGTTCAAATCAATTAGGTAAAATCAATGGGTAAAACAGATATTATTAGCAAATACTTTTAGCATATTTTGATGGTATTCAAATTCAAAATTCATTTAAATATTGTTAAGTATGCAAAGTAAATATTAAAAATGTTTTGTATAAGGAAAAATCTGAGGTTTAATGCTGACTACTTAGAAAATTTTCCTTTTCCTAATGAATATTTGTGTGTTAATATAAACATATATATTTATTAAGAACAGTGTCGTTATTCCTAATGAGATGCTATTGATAAACATAAACATGCCATAATGTTGTTTATTTTATTGATTTAAATGTTTGATCATACGCGATTCAAACGTTTGACATTTTATAAGAACATATGAACATATGGTATTGGTTTGTCATATGTTAACGATAATTCAATAAGCTTTGTAAGTAAAGTTTCCTGCTGTTGATTGTAATCATTCAATAACTTCGTAATTAAAAATAAAGCAGTAATAAAAAATAATAAACATACTTTCTGATAATTCCAAGACTTTACAGGCATCTTTTACATTCATGTTCATTATTTATAGTTGTTATATACATCAATATGAATCTATAGGGCAAAATGACTTTAAACAGAATTCAGATCAACAGTAATTCGAGAAACGTGAAATTTTGCGTAACCATGACAAGTCACGTGACACGGAGAATGACGTCAGCCTTACGAAATCGTTTGTTTTCATATACTGTATACACAGGAGTAACAATTAGTTTAAAGATTTTTAAATATGGTAAAAGAATTAAAGCGAAATAATAATTTTATAACAAAATTATTTAAAACCCTATTCATGTTTTTAATAAATGATTTAAATAATGTTTATTTTTAATTTATAATAAACAATATGCATTATTTAGGGAAATTTTAGCTGCGTTTCGAATCAATAATTGTATAATATTAAAATTTTACTTAATAAGTTTTGTATATTATAAATGTTATTAATATTTATATATGTTATTGAAACGAAATGATAAAGTATGAGATTTTTCTCCCTCAATTAGGGAATATTTTCATTTAGTGATTTCTTTTTAATTAATGAATTGTTTATATTCTTTTGCAGATCTGGGTTCAATTCTGAATCATTATATCATCTTAAAGGATTCAGTATTCCATTGTCTATTATCTCTAGTAAAATTATCATTATTGGTCACTTTAAGAAAGTTATCAAAAGCATAAAAGTAGGTTATAAAATTCACACAATTTTAATATTTTAAACGAAAACCAATTCATATATTAAATTTGTCTGGATTTTAGAAACTTATTAATTATTAATTTTATAAAATTATTTAAAATTCTTTTAAGAAATAAATATTTTTATTTTTGGAAACATTTTCAGTACTGAAGTAAAAATTTTCTAGAACTATTTGGAAAATTTAGCTATCAAAAAATATTTTAATTTCTTAAAAATAATTATTTTAATATATTTTTATTAAATTAAAAAACCATATTCATTATATTCAATTCAGAAAGAACATTCATTATATATAGATAGTCTTCAATTCATGATGGGTATTCATTAGAATGAACCACCACAATTATAATCATATTTACCAACTATATTATGATCATAAGAAAGAAAAGTCATCAAGTGGTGTCAAAAGTTGAAAACTATCTGCATATTAATTTTATTTAAAGTTATATAATATGCTATATAATTTTAAACAAAATTTTGTTAAATAAACTTGATTATATAATTAAAACAACTGCAGGAATATCAAAATCTTACTTTATATACAATCATTCTAACAATATTAACTGATTCTACAAAAATCATTTTAAATATATTATCATTAATTGTATATAATTGTCTATTTCCAACAATTGTATATAGGAAATTCAAAGAGTTAATTCCAAGATTCAGTAATAGTACTTTTATATTCTAGAAACATAGTCTGATAGTTTCTGCACAGAACTACCAGACTTAAAAAAGAATTGGTATACATGAACACAGTAGGAATTATTTCAGACAAATGTATATAGGAAGCTATCGTATGAACCTGTTTTAATACCCAACTGGTCCCACGACCCAATTTCTTACAAGAAAGCAGCATTTAGGTATTTCTTCAGAAGAGTGCTAACATATTGCACAGAACTACCAAACATAGAATACATTAATATGATAGGAATTAAACATGACTATAAGAGATCGTTCCTGCAGGCCATACTAAACTCAGTAAAATGAAGTCTATGTAACACACAGATAAAACAGCTTTAAGTAGCTAGTCCATCAACCCAAATGGAGGGACACCTGTCGGTGCCATATAACTTATGGGCATTAATATCATAAACAAAATAGTAAGAAAACACAACAAAAAGATTGCTGTTAAAAGAGGACCAATAATTTCCAATCTATTAAGAAATGATAAGGATCCATTAAGGACATAGAGAGAAATGGGGTTTATAAAATACCAGTAGGAAATACAATTATCAAATAAAAATCTTCCTATATAAGTGTAATGAAACAGATGCTTACTCAAAGACTAGATGAGCACGAATCATGATATATCCAAAAGAAAATTTTCAATTATGTTATCAATAGAAGCATATGCAGATAAACCGGAAATGAAGTACGAATTATTAGACCACTGAATGAACCTAACAAAGCTTTGACTACAGAGATTATAGCGAGACAGAAGACTGAAAAGATCCTAAACAAAAAACTTGCACAGTGGCTTTCCCCAGCATGGGTGTATGCTATTGAAAAAACTTGTTACCCAGCTGTAAATGGCTTTAGATTCAATCTCCCTGCCATTTTTTTACAATTTTTACTTTTCTTTATTAATGTTTTATAATTCTATAATGTTTAATATTTTATATATATTTTTATTATTTTCATTACAGGTAGGCCTCGAAATTATGAAGAGTTCATATGACTCAAAAAACCTTCTTTGTATTGATTTTATCATTTTGAATTTTATTTTACAAATAATAATGAAAAATCAAATTAGAAAAAAGAAAAATTTAATAAGAATGAATACATGTTTAGAAAGTAAGAAAAAGCATTTAATTGTTTTCCTTTGTAATTATTTAAATTATATGAAAATCATGAGTTCAAATTATTTTAGTAATAAGCAGTTAATTATAGTTATTTTATGAATAACAATATATATACAAATTAAATGATTTTAAAAATATTGGCACAAGCTTCAGAAAGGAAATAACAGATATTATAAAATAAATTCAATAATATTTCATATTATTTTAATAGCATTTTCTTTAATAATGTATCAAGATTGGATTCATTCTAGCTCAAATTCATAAACATTAGTTAAAACACTATTTATTAGTAATTTATAAAGAATCTATATTGTTTATCTGAAGAAAAACTTGTCCCTAATCAGAATCAAATTGTGGATTATTATCAAATTTACTAATTATTAAATTGTCCAAAAAAGCATTTGATTTTTTTTATATTATATAATTTTATTAATTGTATGAACAGATGCTTGCCATTAATATATTATATATTGTAATTTATATACAAGCATACTTTATTATTGTTGTGGTTAAGTTTTAGTCCATCACTGTAAAGTGAATCAAAGCCCTTTTTTCATTTGCTAATGCTTATAAGTCTAAACAGATATTTACACTATTATTCATAAAATGCACAATAGCACTAGGCCTAAAAATTTTGACTGGAAGGCTGCATAGTAAACTATTTGTTTATCACCTTGGAGGATGCAAATTCAATTCTGGGTCTGATTCCTCCAGTTTTTTCGAACTCGCAATAATCGAGGCCTACCCGTATATCAATATGTTAATTTATGTATTATGTACTGTCATATCTCACTTTATATCATTAATTCATTCCTAGACTTGCAACTTAAATCAAATAAATTTCTTTAAAAAACAACCTAGATCCCTTATAAATAACCCTATAATGTTGCTAACAACATTTTTCAGCTTCTAAATAATTCTAAAAATATTTTGCACATTTTAGTCATTATTTTATTTATTTTTATGTGATTTTTGTCATTTTTATGAGTTTTTAATAAGTTTGCTAACTGACAACAAAAAGTTGCATAAATTGATGTAAAGGCTGGAATGATTTATTTAAGAAATTAACAAATACTTTTGGCTATTCGCCATCTTCAGGTTACAAGAAAGTGGAACAATACGAATTTAATTATCAAAGACTATACAGCACTAATAAGCAGTCCTAAAACACATAAAACACTTTATTTACGAGTAACGTTTTTGGTAAATTAATGCCATCTTCAGCTCATACAGTATGATAAAGAATAACAAATTATGGTTAAGCATAAATGTTCTATTCTAGAACAAAGAACATATTTTAAAATTAGGAACATAAACAAGCACTATAAGCAAGGTATTCAAAGATTTTTAATCATGAATAACGTTTTCGGACTGGATTAGAGTCCATCATCAGTTCTACAGCACTTAACAAGGCATTCTACAATATTCATCTCATGACATCAATGAGAACTGTAGATACCTTGTTAAGTGCCATAGAACTGATGATGGACTCTAATCTAGTTCGAAAACGTTATTCATGATTAAAAATCTTTGAATACCTTGCTTATAGTGCTTGTTTATGTTCCTATAGACATTTAGAGCAAGAGTTTGTGTTTATTTTGTTTATATTTTAAACTTAAATAGACATCAGGATTTAAACAGATTCTTAAATATTTTCTATAAATACTATATTGAAAATATTAACTGCTTAAACTTTTTGTATGTGTAGCTTGTAATAACTTATGATTGTTAAGTTTTAAATTTAAATAGAAAACAATGTTCTTAGAACCAATTATTGTTCTAAAACGGGTGTGCCGTTATAATGTTTATGTATAACCTGAAGATGGCTTTAGTTAGCCGAAAACGTTTGTTTTAATAAAGTATTTTTTATGTTGTCATTCTCTGCTGCTTATTGTGCTTTTAAATACATATTATCCAATTTTCTATAAATAATTTAAATAAATGCTTTAAACAGATATTAAAATATTTGATAAATTCAATAAGAACCTTGGCCCATGTAAAAATTAAGCCTAAATACGTAAACAACTAAATATAACAGTATTTAACCAACATTAAAACATTCATCACAAATTTAAATTCTATTAGTTAATATCGTTATTAAACATGAGACCCCTTAAAGTGTGCTTCTAGGCATTAGAGACAGTGTCTGTTTGTTTATCATTTATTTCTCTGCCTTATGGCTTTGGTTAGCCGAAAACGTTTGTTTTAATAAAGTATTTTTTATGTTGTCATTCTCTGCTGCTTATTGTAAAGGGAGCAAGCAAGGCAGAGTAATAAGATTAATACATATAGCACTAACAGCAGTTAAGATAAGAAAACGTAATTTTAATCATTTAACGTAACGTAACTAACGTTTTAGGCCTTCAAAGCCATCATCAGGTTACATACACAATACAAACTGGAAAAAGATTCTAGAATATATATTATAGAATCTTTTTCCAGTTTGTACTGTGTATGTAACCTGATGATGGCTTTGAAGGCCTAAAATTAGTTACGTTACATTAAATGATTAAAATTACGTTTTCTTATCTCAACTGCTGTTAGTGCTATATGTATTAATCTTATTACTCTGCCTTGCTTGCTCCCTTTAAAAATTTGCAATTCTTCTGCAACCCTTAACTCTTTCACATCAAAAATTTGTTTAATTATTTTAGTATTCTCCCAGTCTACTTTTAAATTACTCTCATATAGCCTTTTGGCTAAAGCAGTAGTAAGGTTCCTTTTTTTAATGTCTCTCTTATGTTCTAATAGCCTATCTTCTAGATTTCTTGCTGTGGTGCCTATATATACTTCCTTTTGATCATTATCCAGGTTCAGAATTGGTACTTGATAAACCTGTTCTTTCATTTTCCATATATTTATCTTTAATATTCTTAAGCATGTTATAGATGGTTTTTGGTCTTTTATATGCTGGCTTTTTACCCTGTTTTTTACAATGTTACTTATCAAATTGTAAGACTTCAACATATATGGTATCACTGTATATGAATCACTTACTCGACTGCTAACATTTTGCTGACTCTGAGGATTACTTACTTGAGTGTTACGTGTGCAGCTATTTCATTTTATGTGGATTTCTTCTTATAATTTAGTTATCGTTCTATTATTAAAACCATGCTTTTCTGCTATCCTTCTAATATTTTCCAATTCTTCTTTTAACGGCTCTTTCGTGCTGCAATGCATTAGTGCTCTCGTCAAAAATGACCACAAGGCTGTTTTCTTATGGCACCATTTGTCATTGGACCATTCTGGGATAATGATTAGTCATTGGACCATTTTGCAATAAAGATCTGCCAGATTTCTTAAAAGTCAAAAGAATCCACAACCCAGCATGTCCAAAGCTTTTTGTCTTTGCAAAAAACGCATAAGGCCCCATTGACTTTTAGGCCTATTGTCGAAAAATACAGGTCACCGACATAACATCTTGAAAAGGCTACAGTAGAGTGGATAAACGCAAAAATAATAAACTATCCTTACATAGTTACTTTTTCTGTAAACTTCTTACAAGGAAACATCGCACCCGATGTGTCTGTAATTTTGCCGATATTTTTTTTCATCTGAAAGAGCATAAACAGTAGATGAAGAATCACCCCTATATTGGGGACCACTACTCTAGCGTTTTCGAGAAAATCACCCCTATATTGGGGGCCACACTCTAGCGTTTTTGAGAAAATCGCTTTTGAAATTTCAGAAATTTTTTGTTTTAGTTAAATAGTGAACGCTCGGAAATTCGACTGTGTGTTGTAGTGGCGTAATGGCTATGTCGGGGTTTCAACAGTCTGAGGGTGTAGGTTCGATTCTCGGTACTTTCTGAATTTCTTTTCCTTTCTAAACTTTTGCACTTTTTAAACTTTATATCTTTCTTTACGAAAATCTCATATTTGATATACATTTGTAAACATAAAATTATATAAATATTTTTACGTTTTAATAAGCTATTAATTAATTAACTTATTATTTTTATGTTTTTATAAATTATATATAAAAAATTACAAGATTAGATTAACTAATTAAATTAATTGAAAATGTTCCTTCAACATAAGAAAATAAAATTATGCTATTTTAGAATCGATACACGAATAAATATAATTGATAATAAATAAAATGCACGACAATGACAATTAATAAAAATTTATTTTTGTTATCTGTTAGACATATTTAATATTTGAATACTCAATAGGGATATTTTAAAATCTTAGGGATAAATAGGGAAATACTTGATTTATTAATTACAGACGAGAAATATCAATTTCTGTTGTTAGGAAAGGTACTGTAACTAATAAGAAACTTTAATTTTAAGATTAAAAAAAAGTGGAACTAATTATAAATTACGTATTAAAAATTGATCTTTTTAGGGATATTTTCCCAGTTTACTGGGAAATACCTTTAATTATTTGTAAGCAATAACAGGAAGATATTTCTTCGGGGGAATATAAGCCTGTTTGAATTTCTTACAACGATTCAGAGATCATTTAAGTGAATATACAGCCAAATATCACAAGTGTACAAATTTGCAAGTTAGGGAAGTCATTTCTATCGCTGGTAAAATGAGAATAAAAACAAATTTTTACTTTAAAAAAAGATAATATATTTCAGCACTATATGCTGTTAAATATTATTTTTTCATCCGATAAATGTTTTTAACATTAATATTTTAAACTGAAATTATACAAAGTGAATAGCTCGAAATAGGGTCACGTCCAAACATCGATCTTAAAGTTGACAGGAAACAAATTTTTCGAATTTTAAACTACAAAAAAAATTCTCAAAATTCCAGATAATCTTGATTCAGGACAGGCAATTTTTATAAAATAAAAATTTTTATTTGTTAACAAAAATAATATAATCCGGTAACAGGTCAAACTCGATATAACTAGTTTTGAATTTTGTTCTTTTATATATGATGAAAAAAACTTCGTCGTAAAGTTTTGTAATCTGATAGGGGGCATCGAAATATCAAATGAACATATGGTCTAAATGGCACCATTTTCGAGTTAGGACCCTTTAAATAAAGCTAGCCAATCACCATCGAGCACGCAAAGCGCCGTTGCTACACGTTGCATCGCTCTCGATCAACGTGTAGCATCTCGATCGGTGATTGGCTATCTTTAAAGAGTCCTAACTCGAAAATGGTGCCATTTAGACCATATGTTCATTTGACATTTTCGATGTCCCCTATCAGTACACAAAACTTTACGACGAAGTTTTTCTTCACCTTTTATATAAATTTACTCTAATAAGAACGTATGTTGTTTATATACTGCATTTGTATATAAACAATATATAACTTTTACAAAGTTAAATTATTTGCAAATCATTTTGCCAAGTAAGTGTTGCTTGTGTATATACAAGCAACAATTATTTGGCAAAATTATTTAAACGTAGGAAATGCAATCATAAATCTGCAATAGTAATAGTTTTTCCTTGTTGTTATCAAGGTCGGGTTATCAACGACATTCACTAAATAAGTCTAGAAGAAAAAAAAAAAAGTTGAATTGGAATTTATCCAAGCATTTAGAGAATAAATTATAGTTTATTTTTATAAATATTTAACTTCAGTACTTTAAAAAATAATAATAATAATTTAAAAAAAAGTTGAATTGGAATTTATCCAAGCATTTAGAGAATAAATTATAGTTTATTTTATAAATATTTAACTTCAGTACTTTAAAAAAAATAATAATAAAGTATACAGTATATTATTAGAATACCTTTAGTACAATTTTTTAAATTAACCTCACTATATTAAGTATGTTGTTCAAAATTTCTCTTATATCATAATCCCCTCTCTCACCATTATTTTCCCTAAATTTAGTAGACAAAATTAATTATACTGTATCTTCTATATACAGCATTACGCATATACTGCATACATAAGCAGTTTATGTGCGTATCATGCTGCGTACATACTGCATATAGACTACATGGCGTAATATGTTTATATTTAATGCTAATAAACAAATAAGATAAAATAGAATTTTATATTTTTATAATTTGAGTTAGGCCAATAACTGCTTCCATTTTTTTTAAACATTAAAATTTTCGAGGTTGGAGTACTGTCACCATTGATAGGGACTTCTCGTATAAACTATTGTTGCGCAACTTATAAATTCAGTATTCTTGTGTAGCGTGCCAAAAGTTTTTGAATTAGAAAACCTGTTAAATTAGTTGTAGTTTTGAAGAAACCTGATGATATTAGCACATAATTTTTAAAAATACTATTAAATATGTATTAATAAATTAAATTTGATGCGATGCATCACGCGTCAGAAATTTTTATACACGATAAAAATAAAATTTTAAATAATCAATTTTTTTATTTTTGTTGATACAATGATAAGATTTTATTTCCAACAGTTTAACCATATAATTAATCTCAATAATATCTCTAGAGTTTTAGAACCCCGAGCGAAAACTTTTTTGCGCACTCTCAAGTCGCAGTTTTGATGGCAAGTAAATATGGCCACCCAGTCCGCTCACCGTTTAAATTATGTGTAAAAAATAATTGTGTTTTATTACAATAATAATAAAAAAAATACAAAATACGTCAGCAGTCTTTGGCGCCCTGAGCAGGAGCTCCGCTCGATCATATGTTGAACCGGCCCTGATTGATCTGTTCAATCGTTTTATTTAATCAATAGTTTTGGATGTGTTGTTAAAGAGAATGCGCAATTTATTTTAACTTCAGAGGCTGAGAAGCATTGAAACGGCTTCTCTAAAGGTAGCGATGATGGCACGAACATCAGGAAGCAGTTATTGACCTCTAGTAAGACTCGAGTGATTAAGAATGACCATGACCATAAAAGAGAATGCGCAATTTATTTTAACTTCAGAGGCTGAGAAGCATTGAAACGGCTTCTCTGAAGGTAGCGATGATGGCACGAACATCAGGAAGCAGTTATTGACCTTTAGTAAGACTCGAGTGATTAAAATGACCATGACCATAAAAAAATCTAGAAAACTAGCATTCGACCTAGAGTAGACGCCGAAGCCAAAACACGCTATTCATCGAAGCAATCCTCCCAAAAAGATTATCAATAGGAAAAGTTCTCTGACATAAATACATAGAAAATTAATGTTGTGAACTTAATAAACTTAACGAATTTTGTTCAAAAAGAATTCTTTCTAGTGTTTTTTATGACAAATTCTTTAATTGCTCTGAATCGATTCCTCAAAATAATCGATACTGCAGCGCGTTATTCAATATATCTTACATAAAGCGCTATTTAGTAATGTACTACATTTCTAGGTCATGATGATTTATCGAATAATTTTGGATTTAAATTATTTTAAAATTTTATGGAAGTCTCGAATATCCATGCGATGATACCCATAAAATTTATGAAAGTTGTAAGACTGATAAAGAATAATGCTTTATTGATTAATGTAACTAAACACGAATTCCCGATTAAAAATAATTGGTATATGATTTTCTAGGACGGTGACGTACAGAAATGATTATTGCTATACTGCTACTTGTTACGCCATGTGGTACTTTCCTTAAGGAGAGAATTTTTAGATCGAATCCAACTGATAAGCTGGCATAAATTAATAGAGTACAGTATGCGTAAAAGTATACCCGCATAAATTTTGAATGCTCTCGACGAATGCCACCTTGTCCATGCCCTAATTACAGTACTGTTAATAACATTTCAGGTTGCCAAATTGTAGGCTACGTCATTTCTGGCAAGGTTGTTAAATGGGTTTAGATATATAGAATTTTTCATAATTTCCTAAGATGTATCTAAGATTTCTTAAGGTTGTTATTACATTAAATCATGTCGATAACTCAGCCGCGACTCGATATAACGAAGAATGGTGGTCGAGGATTTCAGAAAATTAAAAATATCGATCTGAATTATAAATCTAAATAAATAAATCTTTGAGTCAACACGAGAGATTACACCATAGAATCGCTCACCAGAAATCGATATTTTGCTCGATCGATATTCCAAGACACATATAAACAATTATGATTAAAATATTGAAAATTATCGTAACAACAATGTTTAAAAACTTTTATTATTTTCTGATCTGCAGACCTTGGCCTAGATTAATTGGGAACTGATGCATAACAAACACAAATGTTTTCAGTTTTTTATCATTGCTGAAAAAAGTGGAAACAAAATTATACAGATATTAGAAATATTATTTTGATCGCATGCATATAATTATAAATTTAATTATATAATTTATCTGTTGGGCCAAGGATATAGCAGACCTAGTTTTGTGAATAAATTTCCGTCTCTCGAATGTTTGAGTAACAGAAAAGAAAAATAAGAAAATTTGAACACTGCTGAGAATATTTAACTTATATTCTATCTGTAAAACATCCTGGAAACAATTACAGTACCTAAAAAATTTTCCAGTTCAGTGTTCTTTTTGAACGAAAAATTTTTATGTAAATCTGCATAACAAGAACAAAAATAAATATTTTAATGCGTACTCATCTTTATGATTTCAGGCCGTGTCCATGTGCAAGGGACGCGACGCTGCACGATGCGATACTACGAGCGACACAAAACAAACCAATAGACAAGATCTCGACGCGTCCCACGTGTGTATCGTCGCGCAGCGTAACATCCGCCTCTGTCGCCTTCTATAGCTGATGTTTTTCAAGCGACAGAGATAAATAATCGTGGCTATCGAGTTCGATTTAGAAGTTCTAATAAGCGAAATTCGGAAAAAAACCTGTATCATGGAACATGATAGATAAAAATTACCATAATTGGAGTGTAATAGATGAATACATAGACGCTACAGAAGCGCTTCTCGTGGGACAGACTGCCGCTCGTAGCGTAGCGTAGCGAAGCATTGCGTTTGCAATATCGCATGGCAAAAGTCCTTAAAAAGTTACGATTTAAAAAATTATCGTCACTTTTTTTATTTAAAATAAATTATATTAAAAATCAAATCTAAAAATCGAACAAACGAAATTAAAGAAAATGAGAGAGAACTACAGTAAAGTGCTGCACTTTACTGTAGTTCACAGTGTTAAAATCAGTGTAGTATACAGTGTACATACTGTAGTATACAGTGTTAAAATCTCGAGGAGCGAAAATTTTCTTACGATTTTCAATGGCAATACTGCAATCTCAAACAATAACAAAAAATCGAATAAAGAAAAGACCAACGATTATAATCAGTTGTTACGATCAAGGTTTGCAATAAATTTCATATCGTCTTATATAAAATTATCGATCACCATCGATTGAAAAATTCTCAATAATAGCGTAAGAAGTTCTCCAGTCGATAAAATGAAACAAAATCTGATACGCTGAATTTTATATAAAAATGGTTCTTCTTTTTACCATACATTAATATTTTAATTAATATATTTATAAATAATATATAGTATAATAAAAATAATAATAAATGTGCGGTGATATATATAATCAATCATGTATAAAGGTTAAAGAAGTGGAAAACGTTAGGACTACAAATTTTTTGTTTTAGACATTAAGTTTCCTGTAAAAGTATGTCACATCGCTATGGGAAACTTTCCACTCAAAGGATAATTTCGAAAATTAGTTGACTTATTGTTATTTAGGGCCCGCAATCGGTCGAGTACACGTGGCAATTTAGATCAGCGATTTTTTTGCCACCAAAGGTCCTCGGTGTGTCACGAGAATTTAGGAGAAAGTCGAAAAAAGTGAGGAAAAATTCGAATGCATATTTTTTGTAAGACTGAAAACAATGACAATTTAATAAATAAAAATTATTTTAGTAAAATTACGATCAATACTATTTTTAAAATAACACAATGAATAGAATTTTAATTAGTTAACTTTTAAATACAATCTCAATACTCGATTTTTAATGATAGTATCGAGTTTTGTGATGAAAAATCCAGTACTGATCCTCTTAATCCAGTGTTATAGAAGAGATTTTAATAATAAAATCTCTCCTATAAAAACTGATGGTGGGCTTCGACAATTTTAGCCTTTGGTTCAGTGTGCCATGAGATGAAAAAATTTGAAAATCTTCGTTATGCTTATAGTTTCGGTCTCTTTTGCGTTTTAAAATGCTACGTTTGTACATGTTCTTGTTTAAATATCAAATATAATCTAAATGAATCATTTTATTAAAAATGGGGAGTGTCTAAGTGCGATACAAAAGTACAGAGTATACCTCTATACTTTTATATTTTATTTATTTAATTTAATTTTCATAATATAATTTATAAAACTTACGTTCTAGATGATCTTCACGTGAAGTTGATGTATAATCATAATTTTACAAATTATACAATTAAATATCTAATATTCTCTCGACTTTGGTGGAAGTTTTGATGGTTTGGCGAAAAATTTGAAATGTGCCAGTAAATACAAAATAAAACAGGAAAAATCACTCGAGTTTATAAACTCGGACTTTATTAATTCGCGCAAAAATAATTTTGCAATCGAATTTTTCGAATAGTTCCAAGTAGACCGGTTACGCAAAAGTCGAACTTTGTAATAAAAATTATATGTTACGAAAGGTCTAAAAAATTAAAAAATGCTGTCAAAATTCATTTGTAAAAATTAAAATTATGCCCACATTAAAAAAGGAGTTTGAATCAACATCTAGATCTTAAGAGTAGATGAACAATCTAGAAGCGATATCAAGGTCTCAGTTAATAAACTTGTTTTCACATAAACGTCAGCATTTCCAAACTAAAACATTCTCCCTTTAAGATATTACACAGAATATTGAAGATATTTATTCACTAACATCTATTACTATCTACTTACTTACTATTACTATTTACTTATCCCAGTGATTAATTTTAAAAGGGGAATCGCGCCACAGTTTACAGAGATGCCGCATATTCGATAAATCTGTAAATGTAGAAACGCTTCTTTACCCTTGAGGAGCCAAGCAAATCGGATTGTGAAATTCTAAATTTTATATTATTTTCCTTATTATTCATTATCTGAAATAGAAATTTCTCCCTCATTTGTAAGTTTGAATTAAAATATGCAGTTTCATAATTTTTCGATAATCTACAATTCCTGCTTCATAAATTTATTATAATAAAATAGTTTTCAATAGAAAAACTGACTACGAAAAAAATTATATATCTTATGATAAGATAAAAAGTAATATCCCTCTTTGGTAAAATGGTAGATTGTCTGATAGTGAAAGACGTGTCGCGTCGCATCCGGCAGCGCGGCGTCGCTTATAGCGAGCTTTTTTTAATGAATATATGCGTACATTCTCAGATCACGATATAGAAATCGACTAACACGAAAGCAAATCGGATTGTGAAATTCTAAATTTTATATTATTTTCCTTATTATTCATTATCTGAAATAGAAATTTCTCCCTCATTTGTAAGTTTGAATTAAAATATGCAGTTTCATAATTTTTCGATAATCTACAATTCCTGCTTCATAAATTTATTATAATAAAATAGTTTTCAATAGAAAAACTAAGCAAATCGGATTGTGAAATTCTAAATTTTATATTATTTTCCTTATTATTCATTATCTAAAATAGAAATTTCTCCCTCATTTGTAAGTTTGCATTAAAATATGCAGTTTCATAATTTTTCGATAATCTACAATTCCTGCTACATAAATTTATTATAATAAAATAGTTTTCAATAGAAAAGCTGACTACGAAAAAAATTATATATCTTATGATAAGATAAAAAGTAATATCCCTCTTTGGTAAAATGGTAGATTGTCTGATAGTGAAAGACGTGTCGCGTCGCATCCAGCAGCGCGGCGTCGCTTATAGCGAGCTTTTTTAATGAATATATGCGTACATTCCCAGATCACGATATAGAAATCGACTAACACTAACTTTTAAATCAACGATTCGCGTTAGTCAATCTGGAAACATATGTATATATTCATTAAAAAAAGCTTGCTATAGGCGACGCCGCGCTACCGGATGCAACGCGACACACATTCCACTAGCAGGTAATCTATCATTTAACCTTAAAATTTTCTCTTAAGTAAAACTGCATTTAAGTGTAATTTGGATGATTCGCTCTTTTAGAAATTCGGCTATCACTCTGTTGTAACTTATGGAAAACTATTTTTAATACGAAAAAGTTTAAAAATCAAAATGCCTTACCATTCTTTAATTTAATTGTTAAATATTGCGTTTCTATGTTAAGAATTAGAAGAACTTTATAAATACTTTGAATGAAAAAAAAGATTCATTAAACTGTGACAGTGAGAGAATTGTGTAACATTGGACATCACTATAATAAATCATATACATAAATCGTAACTTACGTGCGTAACCTTCATACTGCAAAACCTGTATCACATGGATTCCATATTAAATAAATTGTTTATATTTATATCATCTTAAATGTTCTCAATAGTTTATAATAATAATTAAACAATTCGAACAATCTCAGGTACATTTGCATCCCTTAACGCATTAACTGAATTTTTTAACTCTCAGTAGTAGACTTAAAAAATAAGATAATGGTAACCAGTGGCTATCAGAAGAGAGAATAAGAGGGGCGGCTGCTCCGGGCCTCACGAATTTAGGGGCCTCAATTTATAACTCAATATATTAGAAAAAAATATATTTGTATATTTTTATACTGATCGAGCTTCGGTGTTTGTCAAGATTTGAAGTTCTTTAGCAATGTTTTCGCTTTTCTTGTACACTTACTACTGTATATTTGTCAAATTTTTTTTTTTTGAAGGGCCTCGGAAATATTAATTGTCCCGGGCCTCGCATTTTTTCTGAAGTCCCCGATAAACTAGCTGACGACATTTAATGAAAGAAACAAACCAAAGCGATTTTATAACATTTAGCCATTTAAGAGAAGTAACTAGTATCTTGGCTGGGTGAAGAATATTGTTCCTAAGATCTGATTGGTGTTTAAAATTTTGGATCAACATACGCTAGCTGACGACATTTAATGAAAGAAACAAACCAAAGCGATTTTATAACATTTAGCCATTCATAATACAAGATATAAGAGAAGTAACCAGTATCTTGGCTGTGTGAAGAATATCGTTCCTAAGATCTGATTGGTGTTTAAAATTTTGGATCAACATAAGTAAAAAGTTTCTTACGTTTATAAAATTCGCATGAATTTATAAAATACTATTAAAAATTTTAAAGGACTATAAAAATGTCAATCAATATTTTAAATCAATTAATTTACCGATAAATCAATTAATTTACCGATTGTCAAAGTTACTTTCTTCAATGAAATTTTCGATACTTTTTTTATTGCTTCGATATCTCTAGTAGTTTGATAGATAAAATCAAATTGATAGATGAATAAAATAATAATGTGGTCAAGATATCAAAATTTAAATATCAGTTAAATTTCCGCGGATAAAAATATAAACAAGCCACTATTTTTGCATAGTTAATTATAGAATAATTATCAATGACGTAATTTTATAGTTTGCGCTGGAAAACTGGAAATAAATGGAGTCTGGCAGCCAATGAATTAATTGAGCGATTGTTAAAATTAATTAAACAATGATAATAGTACATACCAAAGAAACATTTCCTGTAAGTTTGGCAGCTAAAAATTGTTGAATCATCGATCTTCGCACCAACGTGTTTGCGCAGTTGCGTTACGTAGTTTGTCTAATTTTCTCGTAATCGATGGCATTCCGCGTTACCATCCATGCACGCCAACTCATATCGATGTTGACTAACAGCAAAATTTATAAACTAACTTTGTACATCTTAATATACCAAAATAATGATTGATTTAGCGCGATTGTGCTAAACGCTCGATTCTTCCACAATTAGTTTTGATTGAATATCGTTATTCTAAATCATAATTTAAGATTTTGTTTAGAATTATACCACATAAATTTTATAATTTTTTCATTCTAACAATATAACTGAATTTTTATTTGCAACTAAATATAAGTACTCTCGAAATTATCAGTAATGGAACCGCGATTTTCGTTAGTGCGGATTATTAACCTTGATTATATTTTAACAAGTGTCAGGCTTGTGTTTATACTGACCTCAAGAGAAATAATAAATTTAAGTATTATGGTGCAATAAGTGTCATAAAAACCGATTTTTTGAAGATAAAAAAATTATAATGATTCATCCTACTATTAATAATAAACTTAATTACGGCACAAAAGTAGGAAATTAACGTAAGTTTATTAAGATAACGTTTTCAGCTATTCATTATTTAGCTATTCAACGTAAGTTTATTAAGATAACGTTTTCAGCTATTCTAATGAATAGCTGAAAACGTTATCTTAATAAACTTATGTTAATTTCCTATTTTTGTGCTGTAATTAATTTGATTAAAAAAATTATATAAACAATAATAATCTATAATTTAACAAATAACTTCTGTGTATATTCGTCATGTTGCTTTAATGATTCTCCTGGCGATGCTAACCTAAGTGTTAATCTAGTGAATTAGCGTCATCTATCGGCGTTTCGTACAATTAATTATATATTCTTTCAAATCAAATCATTTTTTGTTTATTAACAGTAACTTGTTAACTTTGCAATTTATCCTGTGGTAAATATTTGTTTTAATCTTTAATCTTTAATCAAAAAAAAAAAAATCATTACAATCAATTTTGTTTGATTTCTTTGCTTAATAAGAATTTATATTGTTATGTTACGGAAAAAACTTAATCTAACTATATTACATATAGACCAGTGTTTCCCAACGTGGGGCGCACGCCCCACAAGGGGGTAATTCGAGAATGAGTTATTAACAATCAATTTTTTCATTTCTTTTGGTTTTAGAGCAATATATACAGTATATAAATATATATTGTGACATACACATTTTTAAAATTAAAATTAGAATGTACACGGCGGTTGTGAAACTTTATTTGCTGGTTTTTCATAATAATTTATATTATTATCATTTTTTAACAATTTTTAGTGATTTTTTCCTCAGTACTTCAAACTGTCCTTTTGTTCTTTTATTTTTCTGATTCATGGATGCCATGTTTATGGAAGCCTGTTTAGACTAAGTTAATAGCCTTAAGGCTTCCTTGGAAGCTTGTTTAAACCAAGTTAATGGACTTTTAGGCTTCCTCCATTTGAATAGGAGTTCACTTTTTGAATAATAAAAATTATGTGTCACAGGGGTATCGGGATTTAGAGATACTTAGGTGGGGCATGGCCAAAACAAGGTTGGGTATCTCTGATATAGACAGTAGACTCGCTTTATACGAACCTCCAATTTACGAATTACAGGTTTTTACGAACTATTTAGTTGGTCCCAAAAGTCCTTAATGTTAATTAATGCCATTTCTATTTGCGAACTTCTTTGGGGGGGTTCGTACGAGTTCGTAAAATCGTGAGAACACTGTATTTTTTTATGTTGTGGGAAAAACTTAGTATTTAACTATAAAATTAGTCACGGAAAAAACTAAAGCCTATTTGCAATGATTAAAGCAGTGATTCTCAACTAGTGTGCCGCGAAAAATTAAGAATGAATTTTATTTATGTAATTGTATTGAATCATAATTATATTATTAATAGTCAAACGTGGCTGACTGAATGTCCCTTTTTCAGTTGAACTACCATACCGATTTCTATAAAATAGGGCTGGATATCCCTTTCGCAGTCGAACCCCTGTACTCCTCTAAAAAGACAGAATTCGCAGATGGCGCTGAGATAAAATAATGGATGGTAGAGTCCCACAGATAGAGTCGCTATTGGTGGCATTTTACGATTCTCTCTTGGATTCTCTATACGAGTCCGGAGGTGTTTTCATACACGTTATTATTAGACACGTATTATTAGATTATTTGTCTAATAATAGTATAGTTATATACACGTATTATTAGATTAAATCACAAGATTATATTTCCGCTTATTTATATGAACAGGTAATTTCTAGTATATATTAATAGTGAAACGTGGTGGCTGGATATCCCTTTCGCAGTCGAACCCCTGTACCGATTCCTGTAAATATGATATCGTTAGAAAAATCTAACCCTCGAATTTCTGCGACAGCCGAAATTTTTTGTCGTTATTCAAAAATAAAATTATAGTTTCACTAAAAAGACACAAAATCCGCAGATGGCACTATAACTTACGAGTATGTCTGTAATCTGAATGTAATAAATAAGAATAAATAGAGAAACCTGTTTATAAAAATTTATTAAATCTAAATTATTATTTAAAATACTTAGATGTGCATCTAAATTTAAAAAATATTAAAATATGTTTCTCAACAGATATAAGGTTGAGAACCAGTGGATTAATGTTATAAGAAAAGTTAAAGCATTAAAAGAATACGTCATCAAAATCATTTTCTAAAATGCTTTCTATTTTATTGATGTCATCATGTATCACACACACAATATGACGGCAGTAACAACAGTTGTATTTTAATATTTATACCTGTATATAACTAAGAAAACATACAGAGTACAACTTTGTAGAGCGACCAGTCCCATGACAAAAATTACCACTCGCTTCTTCTTCTTCTTCCTGTTTCCGTGGCCAGAAAAAAGATGCTTTTAAATTCGGCTCCACATTTCAATCTCGCAGTCCGAGGCCCATCTTCGTCAATAACAATATGGCGAAAAAGCATTCTTTCGGATCATTGTTGAAAGTATTTTAAATAATAATTTTGTTACAGAATTCTGTCCTTCACAAAATTTTATAATATAATAAATCTTGAAATTTGCTTTTAAAAAAATATTAAATTAACGAATAGCGAATAAATAATCATTTATTTAGCCATGGGCAATACTAATGTCTATAAAATATTTTTTTCATGCCATAACACAATATCAGATGATCACTTTATTAAAAGTGAGATAATGATAATATGTTACAAGATTTTACGTATCAATATTCATTTAGTTTTATCATATTTCTACTATAAATAATAAAAAAATTGCTTGTCAAATACAGTATATCGATATTAAAATAAATTATTTTTCTAAGATCCTTGTATTACATAAAAATTTACGCTGCACTAGTGGCTAATCGCGATATAAATAACATTTATAGAAATAATTATGAGTAAAAGGTAAATTAACTACGATATTATTAAATAACAGTGATGAATTTATTTATGGATTTTCGTTATTTTTAATAGTAGAATCGAGAAGAATGGATCCCTATAAAATGATTTTAGGTGTAAATATGCAGATTCCGCCGCTATTACAGGAAGCAAGACAACCGTTTATCATACATTCTGTGGACCCTAAAATAACCAGTCTATTTCGAATTTTCGTTATTTTTAATAGTAGAATCGAGAAGAATGGATCCCTATAAAATGATTTTAGGCGTAAATATGCAGATTCCGCCGCTATTACAGGAAGCGCAAAGAAGACCGTTTATCATACATTCTGTGGACCCTAAAATAACCAGTCTGTTTCAATTACGAATTTAATATTTTTAAATAAGTTCTTTATTTTGCAATTATAATCGGACTGTTTTTTTTTAATATTTTATTGTGGCCGAGGAGTAAGAATTTAAAATGTGGCCTCGTAGAGAACGATGGCGGTTTAACTAAAACTCTGGCTAAACCTTAACCCAGCCGAGTGTGGAAAATGACCGGATGGCGGCGCACCAACCTCAGGAACGCTCCCAACTTCGACCTTCCGGTCGACGGAATTGGCTACGACTACCGCCAAAAATATTCCTGGCCAGTTTCTGTGGAATAACTAACCTAACTTGTGATTTTCCGAAATCAGTCCTAAAGGAATCGGTAGTTTCGATGATTGGGTAGCCGGCTGTAAACCCGTGGCACCCTTCCACCACACTGAGTAACGCCATTATCACCTTTAAGCTATAGTCTATTTCGAGATAACCTGACAGTAAATCACTACCATTGTGGTGAGTATTTCTACACAAAGGAAAATAGTCCCTATTAGTTAGATTTCATATTAATATTTTAAAATATAAAAATGATATCCTATACTTTGTTGTTTTGGTAAATAAAATATCGAAATATTAAATTATTGAGATGATTTTAAAATATATATTTTATAATCACGTGATCAAAATTTAACGAAATATTATCATCATCATTATAGACCAATAGACAGTGTTGTTATTTACAAATTGCGTATGAATACAGTGTTACCTTTGGTGGTTTGGCTGTCAGGTTATCTTGAAACAGACTATAGTGGAATAATTTTTTTTATAGTAATCACGCTTCATTCTCGCTTTATAAAATACAGTCGAAGCCGGTTATTAGAGAGTCGGATATAAGGGACAAACGGGTACGGTCTCGGCGAAAAAACCTATGTTTTCTGTGTATTTTTCGTCTAATATACTGAATTCGGATATAATGGAAAATTCGGCTATAATAGGAATAATTTTTCATTTTTATGAACTCTTCCTGGTGACGACCGACCTACCCTCCCGCTTTATCTCGGCCGGCCATCGGTGTAATTTATTTTAAAATTATATCATCATCATAAAAAGCCAATTTGTTGCTTTTTGTATTAATAATTTTAAAATTAATGAATACAAATTAAAATTGTAGTTCCGCTAAAAAGAAAAAATCCTTGGGTGGCGCTGTACCCTAAAAATGGCGTCCGTAAAACCAAGGATTAGGTAAAATGGATACGAATCTTCGCCGATTATTTCCTCCCAAATAAGGGAGTCTCCAATATTGGTGTCCAGTGTTCAATACGTTGGAGATGTAATTTCAAAGATTAAAAAAATCTCATTATTATTAATCAGTACTCATTTTAAACATTTTATTATGTCGAAATTTTACCCGTATTGATCATTACAAAACTTGATAGTTGTGTTTTTAATTAATTACAACGGTTTGCTAGTGCCACCCGGAGCATTTGAATAGTTAACAGGTCGCCGATTCGTATCTGTATTGGTTAAGAGGCCCGAACTCCTCTCTAGCTATTATTAATTCTCTCTTCTATACGTCCAACAATTTCCAATTGATTCGTAAAGACAGATCCGCAGAAAATGTAGGATGAAATTTACTGATGCTAAGCAGCCTGCAATGCTGGCTTCTGGCTGCTTAAGGAATTCGTGCTTCGGAGGAAAAAGCCCCAGCTAAAACCTCCATATTTTCGCGTAAAAAAATCCCAATAAAAGACAGGTTATTAAATTGTTGATGAAGTTCTTGAAGCAAACATGTACAATTGTTGATGAAGTTCTTGAAGCAAACATGTAAAATAAACTTATATTAAGTATGAGGTATATATGGATGACCTTCCTCTCTGCACAGCCCCTCACGAGGGAGGGGCACGTTGCGTGCGTAATAATATCTTTCAGTTAGTGTTTTTGGGATACAACAAGAAGAAACTGAATGATGGCTTTTCATTCCACCTATAACATTCGACGCAACGATTATGAATATAATCCTACATATATTCACAATGTTCCTTTGTATATAAACGGATTTCAAATTTGCTATATTCGATTATCATTGCAGACAGCTGCATATAATATCCCCACCCAAATACAACTATTGAATTATATATGTAAATCTCAAATGATTAGTTTGTAATGTGTAATTTTAACAATGTATAAATAATAACATAGAAACAAGTTGGCAATAAAGTTTTTTCAACATAAATTTATTCATCGATCCACCATAAAGAAAAAGTTTATTCAGGAAATGAAACTGCTAAAATGCTGAACATGAATAGAAGAACAGTTAGCAGGATATACAAATGTTCTGTAGAAAAAGGCACGTTAGCTCCACTTAATATCAATGGGATGACCCACAGCTACGCCGGAAGATGAAGTCAAACGGTTAGTAGAAAGCAACCAGAAAAATCCACCGAGGACTACTTCAACATTGAAAGCGGAATCAGTGTGAAATCCACATGCCACCGTTGTTGATGACATCAGACAGACGTTTGGGCATGCTGTTGACTAACGTCTGACACAGATTGGAATGACGAAGCACACTCCAGCGCTCGTTGATTGTTTCCCACAATTCATCAGGAGTGCGAGGAATCGGTGTTGTGGCTGAAGCAGCCAGATCTGCTCACAGGTTCTCAATGGGGTTCATGTCGGCGCCTCGCCCTGGCCAAGGAATAATGTTCAAAGAGGTTTCCCTCGCTAACCACTCCGTAACGACCCTGGCCATGTGGACAAAAGAGCGATCGTGAACGACAGGCATGGCGTCTGTGCCGAAGACGCTCTGCACTGATGGTAGTAGTGAGTTGCGTAAAATGTCTAAATACTGTGAGGCTGTGAGGTTTCCATCGATGCGTACCAATGCTCCGGACCAAACAAGGACATCCATCCCCAAACACCTGAAAACAATAATCAGAGATAAGTAAGTAATGATCAGGATTTACAGAAACAAATTATATACATAGTTACAAGGAGTATGTTATATATGTTAGAAATATATGTGTGTAGTTCAGTCTGCATAGTGTTTCTCAACCACCAGTGCCTGGAAGAATATGACCCGCGAAAAATATTCTTAATATATTAATTCACTGGGTGTCCTCGAAAGAAGTGCGCAAATGTTGGAGGGTGATAGAGGGGCCAAATGGAACAATAAATCCCAGAAAAGATTTTTGGTTAAAGGTCCAATAATTTCGCTATGTGAATAACATTTAAGGTTCATCCGACCGATTCTCCGTTACATCAGTGAACCGTGAAGTTCGTTCATCGGAATGTATACAAGTGGTCAGCAGCGTGTAGACACGCTATGCGTCGCGTTGCATTGTGCAGGCACAATCAGAAGCGCAGCTATGCGCTTTTGATTGTGCCCGCACTTGTACACACATTTTACAGTTGTCGTTAAGCATCGGAAAATGCCTTTCTCTGTTAGTTGTTTGAACGCCAATGATGAATCGAGATAACGCCTATGCCGCATCTGAACTGCCAATAGGCACAAGCACACGCACGCAAACACAGTTAATTGGTGGGTATTGTTCCAACCATTCTCCCAGAACTCTTCGGAGGGATCGCATTGGCTGGCTGGTGCGGTGGATACTGTTTAATGCATGATTTGTGGAAAATCAACTAATAAAAGTCATCTAGTAATCTCGGTTTATTTGAATAAGGACACGCTTCCTTGTTCATTCACATGACTGGCTGTGCGTAAATAGACAACGTGTTTAAACACACGCCTAGTGGGATTCAAGATATGTTAACCTACAGCTGGAATGGGTCAAACTTTTCCGACCCTAAGCCCGACCCGATCCTTGTTCCGGCTGTGATGGTACTGTTATCGGTTGGCCCTTGTGAGAAACCGAGGCATAGGGATAAATTTGACTCCATTTACCTTTAACGTATGGTGCTTCCACGAATGTGAATCAATGTAATCATTATATCGGGATAACCGAGTTAGCTTTAGCCCTCTGTCGCTCTAGCGTTATGTGTTTCGTCCTCACGAATAAATAGGTTCTGTTCCTACTTGAAGTTAATATCATAGGGTGATAAAGCATATAACAGCTATAATGCGTATATGTAATAATGTAATATATAACCCAATAAATTTATATGGCATGGAGTAAGTGAGTCACGTTCAGCGATGTTGAACTTTTGGGTTTCTATCGATGCGCCTACACTCTCACATCTAAATATGTAGGCGGTTACATAACGCTTATATCAACAGAACCAATGTTTTTCCAAAAGTAAATGAAACAGAGCCATCCGAAAGATCTCGTAACATAGGATATATATCTCATTAAAGCGGGACAGGTTCAGCTGCTAAGCAAGTGGGTAATTCTTTTTCTTAAATTTCAAGTAACATGTGAATATATCTTCCTGCGTTGCCCTAATTAAGATATATGAAATTGAACATATGGCCACATTCACTTACTTACGGAAAAGCGTCCACTAGTTCTTTTGGGATGGACATAAGCAGCATCGAAACGCTGTCCCACAGGTCGCCGGACCCACACAGTTTCATCGCTATCACTTTGGAAAGTTTTCTCATTGGTGAAAACCACACAGCTCCAATCAGTCGTCGTCCACGATTCAAAAAAGTAGTCCCATAAAATTTTAATACCGATTTGAAAAAGCATTCGATGTATTGGATACATCGAATGCTTTTTCAAATATGGAATATATTTGAAAAAGCCATTTTAGCATAATATAGTATTAAAGCATATTTAATTAACATTTTAAATCTAATTCATCTAACTTCACGAATTGATTTCAACTAATAATAAAATAATTAATGCGTTACCTTAATTGATCCTTTGGGAATCTATAAAGTCTTCACTCTTATTACACAGAAAACCTCCTCTTATCCATAATGATTTTTAAATTAGATTTATATATAATATTAGAGTAATATAACGATGCTAAATTAGCGATTCAAAACTCAGTTGAAATCAGTGATGGTTGAAACACGTGGTTTGAACTTGGGTTTGAAAGATGAACTCTAAGTTTGAACATGCGCAATGAAACAGAATATTCTCTTAGTTCTTTGGTTCACCGCTAAAGCGCTGATAGTAAATATATTCTTCTTCTTCTTCACTTAAAAATATGGAGGCTATAGCTCGAGCTTTTTCCTCCGATGACGATTATCTAGTAGAGCAGGTTAAGTGTAGTAAATATATGAGTGAGCACTCTGTATATATTACTCTGTGGGTGCGACTATGACGCCATCTCGAATTTACACTTCGCCTTCTACCCGAAATTTTCTAAACTTCGTCATTAGTCAATTTTTAACAATTACAGGAAAATCAAAGGTACAGTTTAACTTATTCTGTACAACTATATGAAATTCTGCGTTGATTAATATCTCAACTACCTTCCGAGGCCGAGCAATAGAAAAGTTAGGATAAACAAATCGAACGTGTGGGGTATTAATATGTAGATAGTTTATTTCGGTACTAATTAGTAAAAAGTAGTCCCATAAAATTTTAATACCGATTTGAAAAAGCATTCGATGTATTGGATAAATATATTATGAAAAAATCTGGAACATATGGGACCCGGAATTTATTCCCGGATCCTACACTTCCAGAATTTTTCGAGAGAGGTCCAGATCCCCATTTTTCATCTGAAGGCTGATCATATCAGGGATGTGGACGTCCCATAGTGGGCATTAAACTGCCTTCACTTAGTGTTCACTTAGTGTGTAAAAGTTGGTTTCATCCTTATCCAATAGGATGAAACCAACTTTTAATCATTTTCTCCAATTAGATCAATACGTTTTATTATTCCCGATGATGAATGCCATGAAATTTATGATTATAAAAAAATAATCCTGTGTGCGAAATATTTAAAGGAATTTTATTGAAATAATCATTATTGAGTTCAAATATACAAATTCAACATTATGTGTCATTTGGATGGCTGTAAGGCTTCTGATTCTTTTCTCGTTTTTGTTTTTCTATGGCAATTTTCACATTACCTCTCTCCACTTTGATTTGCCGCTTATTTGTCTCCGTTTTGTATAAATTTCGTTTAGATCCGATTCCAGATATTCGTCTTTCTTTGTCGACATATAATAGATGGTTTTGATCGTCAGAGATTTTTTTGTTATTTTTGTGAAATATAGTTTTCTTGGGTCGGTGGACAATAATGAGTGAAGACGAATTAACTTTCTTTGTCTTTGGCTGATTAATTGATTTTGTGAAATAGCTTTTCTGATATAAGGAGATGTTCAGTTGGCTAAGTCGCCCTGCTATTTTTGGTGGTCTAGAAGCTGGAAGATGATAATGATACTGTTCGCTTCCTGCCGATTTCCAGTCTTTTGTGAATTCTTCAGCTATTGGTGTTTTAGTCTTGTCAACATCGGTTTCAACTATGGATCTGGAGATTTTCGGCTGTATTGTGTCGGCTAGGTTTAAATGGTCAGTTTTTATGGTGTCACATTCGTTGCCAGTATCTTCCAAACCGAAAGAAGTTTGGACGGTTGATATGGCCACCGATTGGTCGGGTTTATCGTCAGTTACCACTAAAGTGTATTCTGATTTGGATGGAAACACCACCACCGTCATTTCCGGATCGACCTTGGAGAAATCTTCCGCCGTCTCCTGGTTAATCATTTGTTGTTTTGGTAATCGTTCCGACGACGGTATGTAAACGAACGATTGTATCTCTCCTTTAGGTGGATCCAACGTGACCAGATTACTGGCATACTCAGAATTTTCCGGTACAACTATTACCATGGGCAGTTTTCTAACACCCTGTGGTAGAGACCAACTTAATCCTCGGACTAATTGGCTCCATTTTTCCTCTAGCAACCCTTCTTTAATGGGTCGTCGGTGTAAGATAGATGGAGGAGGCGAAATCATGAGTATAGTTTTTCTGTCTTTTCCTTGAGTCCGGTTGTCTGGGTCTTGGGACGACTGGAAGACCGTCTTTTGGGCGTCTTCAGGAGGTAAGATAGTTGTTCTGATATGTTCGGTAGGTCGAGGTTGCACTGCCTCTTCCACGGACTGCCCGGGACGGCCCATCACTTCGTCCGGAGATATCTGATACACTTCCACCCTAGAGAAGTCGTGGTCGGTGCTGGACTTTTTTAGTCTCAATTTCAAACTCGGCGTTTCTGTCTGTACATTTCCGAAAGCAGAAGGCCGGAGTCTTTCTACGTTGATAGTTAAGATATTATCTCCAATTATGAAGGTCTGAGGCCCACCTCCGGTTGTTATGATCGTTTCCTCGAATGCACTTCCTTTCTCGATACATTTTATTTTATCCGTATTTGTTACTGTAACCGAATTTTTATTATTTTCCATATTTTCGCTCGTATTTATAGTTTTGGTGATATCGTCTTCTAACTTTTCCTATAAATGACAATATATTATTATTATTCAATAATACTGTCTTTGTTCAACACCGCAAGGCTATAACTTATTTTTAAAATATCCACAGTTAAATTTAAATGTTGAAAAATCAACTGATTTACGGTCTATATTAATTGTAATCCTGATCATAAAAAAACATGTATGATACGAGAATGAAGCTATTTGCTTTGTGCCCGATAATTTAATGTTTAATCGATGGAATTGTCGATCTAAGTACCAAAATATTTTAGCATAAATAGCAAATATCGGGGGATGGAAATTAATTAAATGGGCACGTAACCGAGAATTTATTCTCTAAATCAGTGCTTCTCAAACTTTTCCACTGTGGTGATCCCTTTTATTCTAATACAGCGCTTCTCAAACTTTTCCACTTGGCAACCCCTTTTACCCGAGAAAATATTTTCGCGATCCTGGGTATAGAGGTATATAAACTAGGAATACGAATTAAAACACTTGCCTAAATTTCTGCGACCCCTAAATTTTGTTACACTTTGAGAAACACTGCTCTAAATAATAGAGAGCTTCAGCAACACAAACGTGCAGTACGAGCAGTGCTGGATTAACCTATTAAGCAAAGTAAGCACGTGCTTAGGGCATCAAGGGAAGGGGGGCACCATAGAAATTTTTCATTATTGAATTTATCATTTAAATTATTTAATTTATAGCCATTTTCAAAATTTAATGAAAAATGAATAAGTTCTGTTTATAAAGTGTTTTGTCTTGTGTCATCGTGTTTATCCTGCAAAATAAAGTACACTGTGCTCGCAGATTGGAAGCTTTACAAATTTTGAACAAGTCTAGACACATTTGAAACAGTGCAAGTGACAGGTACTAGCTTATAAGAAGTTCTTAGTTTAGTTGCCAATTGTCACTGGTGTTAATTGCATGCGCATTCATAACCTCATTCTCGCTTTCAAAGTTGCAAACAGCCTTAAAGGTGCTTAATGACTATTCCAATAGCATAGGGGTCTCCAAACTTTTCGCCGTGAGGGCCACACTGGATACTTCAGCATCGTTCTAAGGGCCATAGCAAAAAACTTTAGAATTAGATATACGGAGCATAGGGGTCTCCAAACTTTTCGCCGTGAGGGCCACATTGGGTACTTCAGCATCGTTCTACGGGCCATAGCAAAAAAACTTTAGAATTAGATATACGGTTTATTGAAAGCAGATAAACCGATACAATAATGAAGCAGATATAAGGAATAACTTTTTGTTTCGTTTTGAATCGAGATAAACCAATACAATAATGAAGCAGATATAAGGAATAACTTTTTTATTTCGTTTTGAATCGTTTAAAATTTTTTCTTCTTTTGTCCATTTTAACCGACCTTTTACAGTCAGAAAGATCTTAACTTGGATTACAGATACTTTTTCTATTCGGCAATATATTTTGAACCTAATTTTAATTAATGCATTTGAAATCTATCAACACCCCATATTTTTTTGCGGATTATTATTATTTTTTGGCTTATCGTCTGTGTGAATTAGATTATGCGTTTCTATATTAATATAATTTTTTTACACCCCTTTTCCAATCAGGGAGATTACTAAGGGGGCGGGGCCAGTTCCAACCACAGACTGAATCAAAGCATTTCCACGCGGCCAATCCGGCCGTCCGAAATAGCCTATTTTTTGCATATTTTATGGCCCCTTTCCAATCAGGAAGATTAACTAAGGGGGCGGGGCCAGTTCCAACCACGGGCTGCACCCACACCCGTGTAAGGGGGCGGGGCCAGTTCCAACCACGAGTTGCACCCACACCCGTGGAAGCAGGGGGCGGGGCCAGTTCCAACCACGGACTGCACCCACACCCGTGGAGAAGGGCTGGATGGTGAAGGACGGAGATTGCCGGGCCAGCCCAGCACCCCGAAAATAATCCCGGATCAGACCTGGGTTCGAGTCCCGGATTCTTATTGAAAAATTATTCTTATTGGCGGGCTGGATAAAATCATATCGCGGGCCGTTGTTTGGAGACCCTACAATAGCACACTCAGCTCTAGCTGTTTAGTCTATTAAAGCATAAGTACCGTTTTATATATTTTGAATTACAAGTGTAAGGGGGCATCTAAGGGTCTTAATCCAGCGCTGCCTGTGGGGTATCAGAGGGTTGACTTCTGAAGACCAGGATTATTGTCGAGAATTTCTGCATCGCAGCTCATCAGGCAGCGCGGCGTCGCCTATCTGATGCACTATACCAGGCCTGTCAAACTCATTTTAATTCAAGGGCCATTTAATAAGCCTGTCAGATGCCGCGGACCATATCACATTTAAATTTTTTTTAAAATTACATTTTGAAGTAAGAATTTAGATTACAAGTATAAGGGGGCACCAAAATTAGTTAGTGCTTAGGGCATCTAAGGGTCTTAATCGGGCGCTGAGTACGAAAATGACGTAGTACGCTAGAATGACGAAATCATGGCGTCATTTCGAATCGTCGCTAAAGAGTTATTCACGTCGAAACGTGAGTTAAGGAAAGATTCTATATTAACGTCATTCGTTTGCGTTCTACACGTCAAAAATGGCAAATTCGACGCTTAGGCAGGAATGTTCACGTTGGTGATTATCGCCGCCGGTGAAATGTACACTTCTCTTCCGTTTTCAACGACGGCGAAGCCGGGTACTCGGGAATACCGATCGGTGAAACCGGGACAATGGACACCCGCCATTAACCGACCTTTTAGTCAGAAAGATCGTAACTTAGATTACAGTTATTTTTTGCTATTCGAGAATATATTTTGAACCCAATTTTAATTAATGCATTTGAAATCCATCAACACCCCATGTTTTTTGCGGATTATTATTTTTTTGACATATTTTACGCCTCCTTTTCAATCATGGAGATTACTAAGGGGCGGTGCCAGTTCCAACTACGGGCTGCACCCACACCCGTGGAGGAGGGCCGGATGGGAAAGGACGGAGATCGCCATGCCGGGCCCAGCACCCCGAAAAAATCTGGGATCAGACCTGGGTTCGAATTCCGGAATCAACCAGCTACGAACTCGGATGTTCGTGTTCTACGCGAGCGTATTAAACGAATATGACGCTATTTAGATTATCACGAACTCGGATGTTCGTGTTCTACGCGAGCGTATTAAACGAATATGATGTCGTATACATATGACGCTATTTAGATTAATTTTGGGTTTAGTAATAGTAATAGTTTAATTTTGGGTGCGAAGATTTTGTTACAACTGTTTAACAGAAAATGCTATATCTATATGGTGAGATGTGGCATTCTTGAGCCGTGTTTGATTATTATATGCAAAATAGTTTTTAATGAAATTAATTGCTTACTTTCGGTTTCTTTTCGGTTTTTTGTACGTTCACTTGTGAAATGCTTTTAAAAGGGCGTACAATGAAATGCTTTTCTAGTAAATTTTCCTCTTGATCACTCTCCTCAATGTATCTGCCTCTAGATAAGATAACACTACTTTGAACATCGCTTCCTTGGGAATTATGGCTATGTTGTCTTATAATAATTTTTTGGTCATGAATTTTTGTCGCATTCGAAACATATTTAGTGGGATTAGCCTGAAGTATTTCTTCATCTATATGTTCTTCGGATGGAAGTAATTTTTCACTTTTAATATCGATGTCTAGCGATTCTCCAGAGTTTGTATCCATACGAAACAGGCTCCTTAGTATTTGAAACGCAACTTGCAAAAGTTCTTCTCTTTCCTCATTTATAGATTTGTCGCGATTCCGATTACGCTGCTGGTTCCCTTCACTTTTCTCCAAACTTTCGTTTATATATTGTTTTGAAGGAATTTTTGGAGAGATAGTCGACAATACCGTTGTATTTTTAGTTTTTTCAAAGTTCTTGTAACTATTTTTAAATGTTACGTTCGAGTTTATTGTATCGATAGGCTGTCCGGATCGATTAGAATTTTCCAAAATTTCTGATATATCATATTTTGTATTGAAAGATTGGTTTTTCCAAATGCTCTCATTGCTATCCTTTTCCACCTCTTCTCTATCCAACTGCGTATAAAAACATAGAAATAGCTATAGTCCAATCAAGATTATCATACCCGAGAAAAGTGTAAATTTATAAAGTTGGCTGCACGACATCAATAGCATTACCCACCTGCTTTAGTCCACAATATTTCTTGTAGTCATCGAGAGAATAAACGTCCGAAGATTCATCAGAATCGTTTCTTCTCTTCGAGTGGTTTCCACCTTCAGTTTTCTCGCAACCAGAATGATTGGACTGATCCTTATAAAATGTTTCTGGTGACAAATATTTGTTACTAGTAAATTTGGGTTCACTTTCTGTTATATCTTTAGAAACAAAATATGAATTGTCTCCTTCTTCCTATAGCCGAATTTAGAAATATATTTTAGTGTTAACATTTCGGTAAGTTATTTAGAATAGGATAAAAAATTGTGAAGGGCTTTTGATGTTTTATCCACATCATACATACCAACGATTGAGAATTATCCTCTGATGTAGTGCAGAAACAAATGCATTTCAAGAAATTTTGCAGCGAAAATTTTCGATTCTTTCTTTTCTATATAAAATAAATGAGAAATAAATCCGATATAAAAATATTTTAGCTGAAATTGCCTAAAAATATTTTGCCTATTTTGTTTTTGCTCAAATATTTATAAACGTTTCAACAATTTACCTTTTCGTGTCTTTCCTTCATCATCTATTTGTAAAGTATGCAAAAATGATAAAATAAGTGAAAAAAATTTGTATAATCGTATAAAATAATTCAGCTCGTTTAGAGATTGTTATACAATATTTAAATAATTGGAAATTTTTAACAATGTATTATAGTTGTGGCTCATTTTTTTAACCTGTTTTCATGGAAATCAGATAACGAAAATATAAATACTGTATATATTTAAAATATGGTTATTATGTAGTTCCTATTAACGTGGATTATTTTGCAAAATAAATATAAATGAATAATAATAATAATAAAGTAATTCTGTTCAAAATTAATATATCTTTTTTTCCTTTTTCTCTTCGTTTCAGAGTGGTTTGCACTGATTTGGGAGAGAATCATAATCTCTTAGTAATCGCTTTATCAATTTTTATATCTTCTTGGTATATAATGCAAGGAGAACTCGATCTTTGGCTAAATTAAGTTTTCTAATCTAAATTACTTTCACATATAGCGATCAGAACTAATTTTAACTGCCACTAATCAGATAAATGTAGTTTTGAATATCCCCAACTAGTGTCGTCTTCTAACTTCTAATCGTTTTCTAATCTTTAACTTCCAAAATAAATCTTTGAACAACTGATATTCTTTAGATCTTACATTTTATAACAAATAGTATTTCAAAATTTATTACATTACTGTCTTTATTTTTCGAATAATTAAACATAAATATTTTAATTCTCTCTAAAATTTCAATGCTCTCGCGAATCCTTTTCATATGTTTTTTTAAATATTCTGACAGAGAAGTAATGAAAGAAAAATAATTACGTAGGACTGTCGCTAAAATTCTTTAAATGATTCTTATATCATTCAGATGGAATAGTTCCAGAGATATTTAAGTTTTAATGTTACAACAGCTATCAGCATGTGAAAAGATTATTATATATGTTACAGAACAAACGTGAATTCAGGAAATACTAGAATTTCCTAGTCAAAACGATAACGTCCTATCGCTTGTCGGACGTTCTAGTTTTTCCTAGTCAAAACTCCAAATGGAAAACAGTTAAAACAAAAGTCTTCATTTTTCATGTATTCTCGCTCAGAATTCGATATTTGCCAGCAGAAATTTTTTCTTTAGAAAATATCCTCAAGAATAAACAAATCTCATGGAGGAAGGCTGCAACCTCGCCACTGGAAGTACATAAAGGTTAAATTTGCTTTCAAAGCACGAAGTGAATTTTTTCTTTAGAAAATATCCTCAAGAATAAACAAATCTCATGGAGGAAGGCTGCAACTTCGCCACTGGAAGTACATAAAATTTAAATTTGCTTTCAAAGCACGAAGCGTTGTGTATCTAAATTATGTGCAAAAAGAATAACATTTTATCTAATTCTAAATGCCACAAAAGCCTACTTTGCAAAAATAAATAAGAGGTATCTAGTTGTGTTTTATTGGTATTTACGGTAATATCGTGAATACAAAAAATGTTGGTTGGTTGTTTAAATCCATGAATTCGTTACAAACAGTATTATAACGAACATAATGCATATTTTTATTATTCGACAGAAAGTAATAATTTTATTTTCTGTAGAGAAAATGAAATAAGACAAATTGAAAACATAGCCAACTCTCATTCCATTATTACACGGTTGAGTTAAAGAATTGAAATTGTCAATTTTTTTATTTTTGTGGATCAAATGTTTTAATATTTTTATTAATCGAAGTTCAACATAAAATGAAAGTAAAAATTTTAAAAGTTGAAAAACACAACTAGGTATCTCTTATTTATTTACGCAAAGTAGGCTTTTGTGGCATTTAGACTTACACAAAATGTTATTCTTTTTGCACCAGCATAATTTAGATGCACAATGATACATGCATTGATAGCAGATTTATGTAAATTATATTGAAAAAATTTGCCGGAATTATTTTGAAGGAAATGATGATTAGATTGCGTTTAATAATTCGCCTTATCTCAGTTTAATGTCTTTATCAAAATGACATTCAAATTCAATAACATTTCTACATATTCCGAAATTTTTAAATGCGGAATAGCTTATAAAAACATTACATTGGAGGAAATTTTCGTGGAATGATCCAAGTTTAAACTATCCATTGACATTCTCTTTTACACACTTGAAATAGGCAGCAGCGTCATATGATGTTATTTGTATGCTGACGAACTGCTACACCAGTTACAAATGGCTGCGTTCAGCAGACTCAACTGTTGTGGAACAGTCGAGATATTTTCTGCTGAACGCGTTTTCAGGTAATGCTACTATCAAACTTGTTGAGTGAATGGTGTCACGTTTGGTAGCGGATTTTCATTTACGCTACTATCCAACATGTTGAGTTATTTCAAGATGGCTGCGCCCATGGATGTTATTAATCTAAAGGAACAAATGGAAAATATATAAAGTATACGTATTTAATGATGTTTACAACTGGCTTCATTTTCTTTCAATAATCGCGTACCCTGTTACTACTACTTACCGTTCAGCAAATACACCAACCGCTACCGCTAGAACTCATCTGCTCACTTAGAACCACTTTTTTTGTTAACAGATGATAGATTTTGATAGATTTTTATATCTCTCATCGTTCAATAATTGAAATAATTGTTATAAATTATTATGCTGTTGCTACATAAAAAATCTATTTCAGGTATAATAAATATTTGTAACTGGTTCAGTAAGAAATTATTCGTTGATCTGAACTTTATTTGCAATTTAATAGTCGGTAACGATTTCAAATCGAAATAAAAATTCATTATTTTGTATCATACACAATGGAATTTAATTGAAACATTTTACATCGGGATGATAAAATTTTCATTTTGTCTGAATTGGACAAACTTTTAAAAGCTTCCATTAAAATTTTATAAATTCAAATATCCATAACTACTTATATTTTTTAAATAAATTAATAACACAACAAATCTTTAACAAGCCCTTTGGCGCATTCTTTATACATGTCCTTCAAAGAGGAATTGTTTGGAACTTTATCATTGTCTATCAAAAAAATAAAGGTTCTCATTTATGGCTTTTTTTTGTAAGAAATTTCGTACAAAACGATGTTGTCTTTGCAGGAAAGCACTTAGTTTGTGTCACCGATCTGAAAGATCAGTGTCATCTGTAAGTATACATCTGATAAGGCTAATTGAAAGAAAGCTAATGCAATTATATTTCATTAAAATCAAACTAGTGTATCATAGTATATGGCATAGGTACGAAGAGACAATTACGTCCTATTATCTCATAACATATCATTTTCATTTTAGTTAAGAGCGTTGAGGGCCACAAAAAATCACGTCGAGGGCCGCCAGTTTGACACCCCTGCTATAAGTGATTTAATCCAGTCAAGAAGAGAAGAAAATTCTATAATTGAAGAAGACGGCAGTGAAAAAGAATTGGGAAGAGACTTTTCAGAAACAAAAAAAAATAAGAAATTTTGCTAAATGCTACGAATAAATTGGCTGAGTTAGAAGAATTTTCTGAACATCTCAGTTGATGAAAATTAATGGAAAATTTTTGCAAATACGTATAATGACGGAAAGAGAAGCATGTTTAAATAAGCATGCAAAACAAAAACTTCTTGACAAAATGTGGAAAAGAAACCTTTGTAATTTTTGTACTTAATATGAATACTATATATAAGAACTGAATTACTGAATATTGAAGAACTGAAGAGTGAAGTTTAAAATAAAACTTGTTAGTCCTACTTGTTACATGTTTTTCTAATACATTATATGTCCAGTTTATTTGCTTTTCAAAAATACTCTATGCATTTTATTATATAGGCTAATACAGTAATTTGGTGCTATATTTTATTTATATACAGTAATACCCTGGAAATACGTAATAGGTGAGACTGGGAAGCATAACGTAAGTCGAGTTACCTACAGATTCCCAAATCTAATTTCAGGTATATATGTATTATGTTTTTAACTGGGTCTTTACCAAGAAAACAACAAATTATAAAAGTTTATAATATGTAGTTGTAATTAAAGACTCTTAATCAATGAATCTCTTAATCGGCAAATGAAATAAGCAAACAAGTGACGAGGGGCAGAATGAGAAATTACGTATCTCCGAATTTATGTAAATCAGATTTACGTAAGTCGGGATATTACTGTATTACCAAAATATGTACTATTGCAATAACAATGTATTGTAAATGCATTGAATGCTGTTTTTTTAGTGAAACCTGTATAAGCTGGAAAACTGTCTAAAGAGAAAAAATTTTCTAGTCCCTTGCGATTCCAGCTTAGACAGATTTTACTGTATTTCTTTTTTCACAAATATTATACTGGTGATACTTTCCAATATAGAAAATATTAAACAGTGGAGAAGAAGTTTGGAAACCACTAGATTGATAAACAATTATTAATGATTTTGCTTCGTTGAAAGCAAGAAAAATTAAACTATAGTTCATATTTATATATTAAATAGAATTCATTTTTATAATATCTATTATAAATGTATTTTTTGTAGTATTTTGTTAATTACTTGTTGCTTTGAAAAAACGAATAAAATTTTTTCTTTCTCAGTGACTATGTATCTGATGCCATTATATTTCCGGTTCCAAATTATTATATATGCTTATGTATTAATGCGCATGAGTGAAGAGGAGAGAAAGCGCCATTTTATAATGTTGCTTCAGGTGACAAAATATCTAGATCCGGCGCTGGTTCCAATTTAAGAGATGGATATTTTTATGCGGGTAGGCCATATTCAGCGCGTTATCCATCACGCTACTGGCCAGAGCCGCTAGAAAGCCAGTACCAATATAAATGAAGAATGCCTTTGTCATTTATGGGTCAGTTTTAAAATAAAATATGAATGTTTTTGTCGCTGGCGGACCAGTTCCAAAGAAAATGAGAATGTACAGTTCTATCACAGGTTCTATTATTTGAAACTAGAGGACGCTTCAAACGTAACGTGTGTGTATAGTTGTTCGCGTGACTAAAAGTTAAATTTTCGTTTAATTATATATTTCTGAAAAATATGGCAGAAGATCTACCTTTTCGCGCTGAATATGCGAAAAGTGGAAGAGCAGGATGCAAAGGTTGTAAAGAAACAATTGAAAAAAATGATCTTCGCCTTGCTGTCATGATTCAGGTAATGGAGTCTGACATCGATATTTGAAAATCAGTTTCGGCGGGAAATTTTCATTTCTTTTATAGTTTTTGAAATAATACTCAGATTGATGATTTCGTTAAATTTTATCCTCAATTTTCAAATCTGAAATATTATGAAGTGATTTTACATTTCTTATAAAAAGTAAATGATTTAACACTACCTGTTTTTAAGTTAATTAGCATTGCTGCTTTTTGAATAATGTATCGTATTGTTAAATACATAGTGATTAATCAGATTTGTTAATGCTTCTTTATAAATATATAATAATTTAATGATGTAGATGATAGATTTATGTGCAGTGACCCAAAAAGATTGCATATATTATACTAACAAACTATAATATATAAAATAACATTAATAATCAATATTTGCATGTATTACAATCACATACATATATTTCGTAAATGTTTAAAAGTAAAAAAAATGATAAAATAAGAAAATACACAACTCAACAAAAAGGCATATCAAAAAAGTTTGTGTACAAATCTTGACATTAAGGCTGAACTCACACGTACCATAGCAAAACCACACCATGACCACAAAACTGGTCGGTTTGATGATGGCTGTGAATTATAATTACATTAATATAAAAATGCATAATCTAACTCACATGGATCACGTGCTCAACAGCGGTTAAAGCCGACTTCTGTTAGTGGTCTATCTGAGATTATATATATGCATTTGCATTTCTATTTAATATAATTATAATTCACAACTGTCCACAAACCGACCACAGTTTTGTGGTCGTGGTGTGGTTCTGCTTTGGTATGTGTTAGTATAGCCTTATAGGAAACAAGTTGGATACATTGGCATGATTATTCAAATAAAAGGAAACTAATACACTGCCTATACAAGTTACAAAACATAAAAATCAGCACTCAGGCAGGGATGAGAATAAACACAGTATTTAGATAGCAGTAGCGCTTTCGATTTTTAATAGAATGGAACATCAACAAATACGTTCTATCGAACACAAATTAAATAAAAGATATTTTAAAACAGGTTGTTATGGTAACAATAATTAAAAGTTTTAATGTACAATAAAAAATATAGGACTTGGAAATAACATAACTACACATAATCTCATTTTAAAGTTAACAATTAATATGTACTAAAAATGTCCATTAAACAGAATAAAAATTAAGGAATATGCAATAGATGCAGTTTTTGTTGGAAAGAATGTCTAAAAACAAAGTTGTTAATTATTCATACACCACTTCCAGGCATTACTCACAGTCATAGGGTCCACTTTATTAATAGGTTGCACGATGTCATTATGCTTATTATAGATTGTGATAGCTTCCACGACTTTACCCTTTCTAGGGTCTTCTTCTTTCCAGATTAGGCTTGCATTACTCCAATTTCCAAGTCAGTAACAAGAGCTTGTTGCGCCAATGATGTCATAGAAGCATTGTTCATTATATTCCTCATATGTTCAGGAATTCTTTTATTAAGGGAACGCCCAGTATATCCGATGTAGGTAGTATTTTTACCAATGTCATTGTCAAAACAAGGTATTTGATACATTGTTAGACACAGTTACTCAAGTATGACTATCACGGTCTTTGGGAAAAAATTTCCAAACAAAAACATGTAGCAAATAAAAATGAAAATGACACCGTATCTGAAAACCGTCCAACATATTTGTTAATCAGTGATATTACTTTGAAATTTAAGAAAAAATTGGAAAGACTTACAGTCCAAAAGATCACATTCAATAGGAGAAATACATTATTTAACCATATACGTAATGATAAAGATAAGATCGACCCGGTGTACTCTCCGGGTGTGTATGAAATACCTTGTTTTGACAATGACATTGGTAAAAATACTACCTACATTGGATATACAGGGCGTTCCCTTAATAAAAGAATTCCTGAACATATGAGGAATATAATGAACAATGCTTCTACAACATCATTGGCGCAACAAGCTCTTGTTACTGACTTGGAAATAGATTGGAGTAATGCAAGCCTAATCTGGAAAGAAGATGACCCTAGGAAAGGTAAAGTTGTGGAAGCTATCACAATCTATAATTAGCGTAATGACATCATGCAACCTATTAATAAAGTGGACCCTATGACTGTGAGTAATGCCTGGAAGTGGTGTATGAATAATTAACAACTTTGTTTTTAGACATTCTTTCCAACAAAAACTGCATCTATTGCATATTCTTTAATTTTTATTCTGTTTAATGGACATTTTTAGTATATATTAATTGTTAAATTTAAATTGAGATTATGTGTAATTATGTTATTTCCGAGTTTTATATTTTTTACTGTACGTTAAAACTTAATTATTGTTACCATAACAATCTGTTTTAAAATATCTTCTATTTAATTTGTGTTCGATAGAACGTATTTGTTGGTGTTCCGTTCTATAAGTAGCATAGGAGGATTTTCTATTAAAAATCAAAAGCACTACTGCTACCTAAATACTGTGTCTTGTGTTTATTCTCATCGCTGCCTGAGTGCTGATTTTTATGTTTTGGCATGACTATTTTAAGAATATCATTGTTGGGTAATTAGCTGAACTTCAGTTTTCAAAATAGTTTTTATATATGATGATATAATCTTCCCTTTATATTAAGTGTAGGGTGTTTGAATTATGTTAATTAATTCAAAAACTTCAATTTTGCTACCTTGGTGTGAAAATTTGTCATCAGTATATACAAATATTCAAACTTGTCTGTTATAATTTCAATAAATTGAAAATTAGAAATGCCATTTGTCATCATGCATCCCAAACCATCACATTATCACTTTTATGTGTTATTGTCAAGTATGTCCTTTTACTGTATTCTTAGTTTAATTTTCTATACACAGTATTTTAACTATCAGATTCATCTAGCATAAACTTGTTTTCATTCCTCCAGATTACTTCCAAAATTCTTGAGATCTTTCCCAAGTGATTGTTAGTACATATTATGTAAATCAACTCAGCCAAACTTCCCCTGGTGGACAAAATCTACATTAAATTTTCAACGATTATTTTATAATGATTATAAAAAAAATAACTGTTGAAAATTTAATATAGACTTTGTCCATCTGGGGAAGTTTGGCTGAGTTGATTTATGTAATTTAAAATGGTTAATCCCCTGATTAGTATTGATTAGAATTAGTAAGTATTAGTCTTTTTATATGTTGGATTTCAAAATGTATAATTTATATCTTAAAAACTTTTGTGATAACTCTTTTTACTATATTTTGCACCATTTCTGAGCTAATGGTTTATCATATGTTTTTGATACCTCAGTTGAAATTTTTAGAGCACTGGTTTTGAATTAGCTTTTATTGCATCTATAATATTTCATTCTGCAAGAGTTGATTATACTTTAGAACTAAAACATCTAAAACTAGAATATAAATCTAGTTTTAGAATATAAACATCTTAAACTAGTTTAAGATGTTTATATTTTCCAGTTTAAAATTGTTTAATTCTTGTTTCCAAAGAATTAAACAATTTTAAACTGTAATAAGAATGGCCAATAATTGCTCTAATCTGATGATGAATTTTTTTTCATTTTGAAGCTTTATTATTAATTTATATATATCAAAGTGTTTCATACCTGTGTTTTGCTATATCTTTATTACATGCTTTTCCACATTTTTTTAGGATGTTAAGTTCAAATTTGCACTAACATACCACTAAATGTTAAAATTCTTATAGGTATGTTTCCCTCATTATTGAATAACTGTTGCTTTTATACGAGGTGATCATGATTAGAGAGATGTTTAGAGCTCAATAACCAAGAATCTATTGGGCCAAACTCTGCCAAACTTGTTGTACATACTTTCAAGACTATGGGAATTGAATTTTGATAAAAAAAATAAATACAGTACACTCCCGAGTATCTGGCCTAATGTGGCGGAAGGGCAGGCCGGATAACAAAAAAGCCAGATAGGCCGGAGTCCTATTGCATTTGTCAGGTACTTCTCTTTGGTTAAGAGAAAAATGTTAAAAACTCTCTCTAATAAAGGAAGTTGTTTTTGTTAAACGTCGTCTCTGTTCTATCTGCCAACTCTCATTACCTGTCCTTATGCATGTCGCTCACCACTCTTTAGGCCAACGCCTGTCAACATCGTCCTCGGGCCATACAGGCCTCACACAATGAACAACGAGCAGAACGTTGCTCTTTTCCTGTTACAACTTGTATTTTGCACACGACACGTAGGAGGATCGGAGCAGACGCCCGCTTCCAATACCTTTACAATGTTGCCAAGCAATGCCTTGCCTTCCTCATTTAATTACGATAAAAGAAAACTAGGCCAGATAGTCGCGAATCGGATACTCGGGAGTGTACTGTAGTTCCAAAATGCATCATCAGGGGTAATTCTGCTGTATACAAAAAATTAAGATGCAATAAAGAAAACAAAAGGTCACAGTTGACAATAGTTTTTATTCTGACTCAATTACAAATATGGTTCAATATATTCCCTTGCATATTTTCCAAAAATTGCATTCTATGAACTTCATTTTCCACTGCAGAATGTAGCAACTCTCCATAGATTTGTCTCATGTGAAGCATTTGGTCTTTCAAAGTTGGTAAATTGTCCACATGTCCTTAGTGTAAATCAAGCTTTTTAAATATCCTCACAACCAAAAGTCATATGGATTAGATCAGGCAAATGAGCTGGCCACGTTGTAGGGAATGCTCTACTAATTATTCAGTCTTTGGTGAAATGTTGTCATATGACTTGCTGCACTGTCAAGAGATGCTCCATTCTGTATAAACATGGTTTTGTCAAGACATCAATGCTGCTGAAGCTGTGGAATAGCAAAATTAAGCAGCATTTGTTAATATCTTTCTGCACTGACAGAACAAGTCACTGGCCCTCTTGGTTTGAATTCTTCAAAAAAATACAGGCCAATTATGAACAAGACAGTAAAACCACACCACACTGACTTTCAGTGGATGCAAGAGAATTTGCTCAAATGCATAAAGGTTCTAAGTAGCCCAACTTAATTATGTGTATTGATAGAACCATTGAAATAAAGATGGGCCTCTTAACTCCATAGGATGTTCCAAGGAACACTTCCCTCTTTTGTCTATTTCCATCCGAGCTAGAAACAGATGAGAAAAGTGTAAGCAAATTTCTGCATCATTTGGAAGCAATTATTGGACTTAGGTCATTTTGTAAGGGAAAACTTCAGCACTTTGTGCAAGCTTTTCCACACAGTTGAATACAGCATATTCAGTTGCCTGGATTTTACCCAAGTACTGCTATATCTTCAGCATTAATAGCTTCCACTATGGCAGTTACACCATGTTAAAGTTCTTCATTTTATATTGGTTTGTGTCCTCATCCTGATTGTACTTGTAAAGAATCAGTTTTTTTGAAGTGTGAGATCAATTTTTGCAAATTGGTAATAGTAATGGTGCTTTTCCATAAGCTCCTCACTATCTGGGATAACCAAAGTGCAACAGAAGCATTACCATTATTTTGGTAATAAAGTTTTATGAGCAAAACATGATCACATAAACAGAGCATTGTGTAAGGTAATAATCATGTTGCCATCTACAGTCTATTTCAAGATAACCTGACAGTAAATCACTACCATTGTTGTGGGTATTTTTACACAAAGGAAAATAGTCCTTATTAGTAAAATTGATATACTATCATAATTTGTTGTTTTGGGAAATAAAATATTGAAATATTAAATTATTGAGATGATTTAAAAACATATATTTTAAAATCACATGACAAAATTTAACAAAATATTGTTATTTACAAATTGCATATGAATACAGTGTTTCCTTTGGTAGTTCGGCTGTCAGGTTATCTTGAAACAGACTATAATAGGTCATATCAGACCTAGGCCACTTCTGTACAGACTTATATCTGTGAATCTGATGATATTAGTTGACTGAAATTTGTATAATTTAATGTTTGTGAGTGTGAATTTGCATATTAACTCCTTGTACAGCAGCATTTTTCCCTGGTGGTGCATTTCAGAGATATTTCTTTTATTTATCAAAATTGAATTCCCACAGTCTGGAAAGTATGTACACAAAATTTGGCTGAGTTTGGCCCAACAGATTCTTGGCTATTGGGCTCTAAATACCTCCTCTCTAATTATGGCTGTCCTATATACAAATATAAGAAGAATTTTTTTGTATGTATGTTATATATGTGTATTTTTTTTATGAGTATTTTTAATTGTGAAATGCATTTTCTTAATTTTTATATATTGTGATCAGTTTTTTCATTTTGAATTTACATAATTATTTATATGGACCGTTTATTTTGAAACTGGTGTAAGTCCATTTTTTAAAAACAACGAGATATTACAAAATAAAAAGTTTACACTAAATTAATGTAATATTTCAGTTTTTTTTTTTTTAAATGGACTTCCACCACTTTCAAAATAAACGGCCCATATATAGATGATAGTACATGCAAATGTATATCAAATGTTATATAGTGGTTTTTTTTAATTGATTTTTGATTTGCTAGTGCATTATATGTAGACTTTTTTGAACCATTGTGAATGAAAAGCATAAAGAAAAAGAAAAAAAAATTTATTAGAAGTGTTTCAAGCCACTAATGGAACAGAGAGAGTACTATTTAATCATCTCTCTATGACATGCAATTGGATGAACTCTGCTCCATCCAAAAAAATTTATGATATCAGTAATTATTAGGCTTTTTATACTAAAATTATGTTAATATAATATAATATCATGGAAGAACTTTTTTCTTTTATCAGGTGAAGGGTATCTTTCTATGCTGTCTGTTACCAACTATAATTGTATACATCCTTTATTCCAGTTAAAACAGATTAGAACTTCTACTTATGTGCTTCAGACATCACAGGAATTTACTCTTTATTGAAAATCATATTCACTTGTCAGTACTCTTTATTGAAAATCATATTCACTTGTACCAGTTCTTCCATCTAGGAACAAATTTTAAAGTTGTATTTATTTTTTTCTAAAGATCAAAACAAACCAGCATCACTTTTGTACTTCAATTTTTTTTTAATAATAAATTGATATTTTCTATATGGATTTTAAATGTTCTAGTTGTGCTATAGTTTTCTAAATGATACCTGAGTTATATATTTATTAAAGAGGTTATTTATTTATTTTTTAAGCATCAAAGATTTAGAATTCAATGAATCATCTAAATTTGATAGACAAAAAAACTAAACTATTTAAAAATTTCATAAAATATTAATTTTTATTCAAAAAATTTTATTTTTTTCTGCAAAATAGGAAATTGTTTTTTTCTTATCTCTAAAAATTTCAAATCACTACAACTAGTAATAAATGTTAGACTTTTAAAAACCGTTGGTACAGAACAGCATAGACAGCACTTAACATTGGACATCAGTGAGTTAATTTGCGTAATAATGGAAGAGAAACTGTATATAATACAGGCACTTCTCAAGTTACAAAGATTTCTACTGGTATTCCCTGACTTACATATATTTGACCTCTATGGATCCAAACTTTTGTAAAAAAATTTCAAATTTTTATCCCCTTGAAATATGCTGTTTTTTATTTACAGATATATTAAAGGAATCATCACCATTCATAGTTTTATTATGCAATTCTTTTAATGAATTTTTTAGTGAAACTGGAGGTAGAACCTACAGTAGTGAATGTGGAATGTACTAGAACATTTTATCAATATTATCATCCAGAAAATCTGATTACACTGCATTACAAAATTTGCATACTGCTTTTGTCTCACTATCAGATAACATTATAAGAAATCTCCAAACTGAACTTATTAGTGTAAGGATACAGATGAAAACAAAAATGAAAACTTTCATTGGGAAGACATATCTATCAATATTGACAGCTCTTTACAAAATTTTTGATAACAGTAGCTAGCAGTATTGATAAATTAAGATAAATTACTATCAAAAATATCTGTTAGTTTTCTTATTTTCATCACAATAAACAGCTAATAATAATAACTAGTGATGATAAACAGTAGCTATTTTACTATGCACTTTAAGAATATCCTATTTTATTCTAACAGCTATTTTTAAGATTTGGTATGTCAGTGTTTGAAAGTTAAACTTCAGCACACATTCACATTTGATAGTTATCTCAAGTGTGCATTCAGCAGAAAGAAAACTTAGGTTTATATTGACTGAAGACACTTAATGTGTGTATTATTTTTACCATCATCAATAAAGTCATATTAGATTTAGCAAATATTCTTTGTCATAATTAATACATTAAACTTGAAGATTTACTATGTTTTAAATATTTAATAATGATATGAAATTTTGATTTATAAGATTAAATATAATACAACAAATAAAATTTATTTAATTTTTTATTTATTTTTTGATTTATATTTCTAGTCACCAAAATTTGATGGAAAAATACCAAACTGGTTTCACTTTAAATGTTTTTTTATACGTAATCGTATAAAAACAACAGGTGATATTGAACATTTTGAATCATTAAGATGGGAAGATCAAAAACGAATAAAAGATAAAATAGGTAAATTGATTTAATTATTATAACTAAAAAATTAATTCAAATTAATATGCAATAGATATATATATATTTCATTAAAATTATTGTGAAAAGTTAAAACTATAAAAATGAAATAATTTGCTTAAGGAAACATTTTCATCATCTATTTATTTTTTCATAGATAATAAAATACAACTGATTCTAAATGAACCTAATACTTGCCAAATTTTATCCCTTGATATGTTTAATGGAAATTTTAATCATTTGAAATAATTTAAACTAATTTTACCACCATCTCATAACTAGATATTTTTTAATGATTAAATCATATAAATGGCATTACTCTTTGATTTAATCATTAATGAATATTCTAATTACAAGATGATACTAAAATTTGTTAAAATTATGTCAAATGATTAAAATTTCCATTAAACATATGAAGGGATAAAATTTAGCAAGTATTAGGTTCATTTAAGTAAATTCCCTTGAAGTTTGGTTTATGAAGTTACAACTGATTCTTAAGGCAAAATTGTCATCTGGATGGCCGTGTGGCAAAGCTGTGGTTTACCACCCTGGAGGACTGGGTTCAAGTCTGGGTCCTATACTTCCAGTTTTTCAGGAGGGGTCTGAGCCGGCTTGTTGAACCCAATTCTTCAACCATCCAGTTGATCCCATCATGAGTGTTGGCCAGCCTGTGATGGGCTCTCTAAGTGGCTGCTGCCATGTAGAGAATATCCTATGGGAATATGGCGGCTTAACAAACTAACCTAATCTTAAACCAAAATTCTTGTTTTGCTTAATAAATATAAATATGAATTTATTTGCCTATGACTATTTCTAAACATGCAAAATTTGTTAATTTTCTTTTTTTTTTATTTCATTTTGATTCACTAAAATGTTTATAACTCTGGTTATCATCAAAATGAGGAATTCATTTTTATATCACTTAAAAATCTTCAAATAAGACTTTCATTCAGTATATAATTCATATCATTTTATCTATATTTAATTTTCAGTCCTTTATTTTAAGCTATGAAACAACAAATTATTTCATGAAAATTGCTAATTTTTAATTTTTTATAAAACATATTTTAATTATTTCAGTATTTTTCAAAAATTTTATACAGTAATCTGAGTCTTAATTAACCAAGTCTTTTTTAACCAAGGTTCTTTATTATCCCAAAAATTAAAAAAAAAATTATATTCAGTATGAGGTGAATTATCATTCACCTCATGTTAATTATTATTAGTTTTTGTAATTTTTATAATAAAACAAAAAATTAAAAAAATTAAAAATTAGCAATGTTTACGAAAAATAAAAAATGTTTTAAATTATATATAATAAAAAACTTTTAATTTTATTTACAACTGTTTTTGTTACAAAAATAAAAAAATTAACGTAAAATGAATAACAATTTTAAAATTATATCTGAATTATATGAGATGCCTTCAATCCATTTTACCTTGGATAATCAGGATTTGATTGTATTGGAATATGAATGGGGTAAGTGTATATTTTCTAATAAACAATAACAAACTTTTGGATTAACTCTATTGAAATGATTGATGAATGTTTTTATAAGTTTGCCACTGTTTTCTGGCACCATTGGTTCCAGAGTCTTTCTGGATTATTTGTTTTGTCAGACCATTGAATATCATGTAATAATAATTCATCAATACATTCTGACTTTTTATGACAGATATTGGAATCACACTTTTAGCATCCTGGTAATGGGAAAAATATTTAATTCAAGGATGTAATTTTCTACCTTTACTTTATATATATAGACATAAGCTCAATCTTTTTAGGCAAAAATGTTTAATAAATTCTTAGATACAAATTAACTGGAGTGCTTTTGGCTTAAGCAAGCCCTCATCAGCAGTTATTATAATTAGAATAAATTCTGTACTTGACTGTGCAATTTGACCATAATAAAATTAAGTGATGCCAACAAAATCAATAGTTTATGATTAAACAATGAATTATTTATCTAAAGAAATAGAAATATAACCTGTAAAATCAAGCAAACTGTAATAATGAAATTATTTGTCATATAAATATTAAAGAATTTATATTTTTCATTATTATTAATAGATAAATAGATGGTATTTTTTATACAAATGAACTACTGCATTATGCAAAGACTGGAAATGGAAGTTATTTACATAATATGCCGATAAAACCATAGTGTGTGCTACTTTTACTTCTTTGCTGCCATTTTTATTTTTCTAATTTTGTAGAAACAATAGAGTTTTTGCAACAAATCCAGTCATATTGTATTATATAACTATGCATGTAGTTTGGAATGCTTTTTAATGAATGCTTAACATTTAATTATTGCATGTAAGATTCATATTTTCAATTTTTTTGATATTTCATATTAGGAATAAACTTGAAAATCTAGCTTGTTAAGCAGGAACTCATAAACTGAGAACTATCTATTATATATATTGTTGAATTAATTTGTATTAATATATAATTGTTTATTTAAAGATAAAAAGTTTGGAAGTTGCTGTTTAAAATAATTAATGTATTTGAATTTTCATATTTTCAATTATTTTACATTTTAAATTAATAAAATAATTGAACATTACAACAAGATAGAAAATATTTATTGGAATTATTTTAGCTTAGTTGAATTTTCTAATTATTTTGTTTTCTTAATTTATTTAATAAGTAATTTTTTCCCTCTCCAGGTGGTAATGATGATATTAAATCTGATGGCGGTGGTGGGAAAAAACAGAAAAAAGCAGCAAATAATAAAGCAACTGATTTTTCAACTGAATATGCAAAATCTAATAGAAGTACATGCCGAGGGTGTGAACAAAAAATTGAAAAAGTAAACTGTTTTTAAATATGATGTTACAGAAATAATATTTACCTATTTATACAGATATCCCTCAATTTATGAATGTTTTTTTAAGAATTTTTGAACTGTACTAATATATAGTAATATTTTAATATGCAAAGATAATTTATGCATTTATAAATAAGCCATTTCATCATCAATTGATTAATATATTATAATTTGTTTAAATCAATGATTGTAAAATACAGTTCTCTTCTATATAATAATTTATAATTCTTAATGCATATCTTAATAAATATTTCTTGCATACTGTCTTCAGATTGTTTTGGTAACAATATTTCTTTTTCAGATGTTTATTTGTAATAAATATCTGAAAAAGATATTGATTATATATGTATATTGATTGCATTAATAATTTTCTTGTTTATTCTTTTCATTAATTATATCAGACTTATTTTTTTAAGAATTTTTGAACTGTACTAATATATAGTAATATTTTAATATGCAAAGATAATTTATGCATTTATAAATAAGCCATTTCATCATCAATTGATTAATATATTATAATTTGTTTAAATCAATGATTGTAAAATACAGTTCTCTTCTATATAATAATTTATAATTCTTAATGCATATCTTAATAAATATTTCTTGCATACTGTCTTCAGATTGTTTTGGTAACAATATTTCTTTTTCAGATGTTTATTTGTAATAAATATCTGAAAAAGATATTGATTATATATGTATATTGATTGCATTAATAATTTTCTTGTTTATTCTTTTCATTAATTATATCAGACTTATTTTCATATCAAATTTATTTACATGAATTGTTGACTTTATATAAAAACAAAATTATATTAATTGCAGTTTTATATATAGGAGTATCAATAACCTACTTATTACATTTTCAAAAATCTTTTACAGCTATAATAAAGCTATTTAACTTCATAAACAATTATTATACATTATTCCAAATGTTTCAGTCTTGAATATACGGGGTATTCTTAAAAGGTCTGGCCAAATTTAAATCACATGTTATGCATCAAAGCAAAAAGTCCATATAAACACGGATCTGGAAATGTTTCAGTTTTGTGTTAACATAGCTAAGACTCATTGCAATATTGATTTAAAAGCATAGATCATACATTCAACTTCTGCAAAAGAGAGCTAAACCTGCATTAACATTTAACAAATACTGCAGGTTTAAACACTTGACCATTACCATAGTGTTAATGGAGCGATAGAGCGAGAGGATATCTGTGTTCAAGTTATGCTACTGCATGAAATGCACTATTTTTCTTTGTTTAGTTCTTTCTCAGGCAATCATGAATTATTTCTTGCCATTCATAGACTATTCCAATAGCTTGCACAGTGCTGTGATTAATGTATAATTCATTTTGTTAGTTTGCAGAGCATAATTTACTACTGCCATTATGAGACTTAATAGTCTTACTTAAATTGTATGTTTTTACACCTTGTATTGTTTCAAAATGAAAACACTTCCAGATTCATGTTTATATGGATTTTTTTGCTTTGTTTTGATGAGTAGTGTCTGTGATTTAAGTTTGGCCAGGAATAATGAATACCTAATACAGTAGTAGCCAATTTATATGGATAGAAAATAACATATTTTTTGACTATATTTTTTTATTCTAAATCTAACCTTGATAAATTTAACCAATGTAATCCTTTAATAAGTGAATTATTTATATCTGTTAATTTTAACAAAATTATCATCATCTTAAAATCCATAATTAATATGTTTTTAATATTTAATTTAATCCATAATAAATAATATTTAATTTTACAAATAATTTATCAAAATTAAAGCTCTTAAGAATTATAGATAAATTTAAGACTAGTATTTGAAGAAACTTTTATAATATTTAGATAATAAATACAACTATGTATGTTTATTGCTGCAATTAAGTTTAAAAAATCAAAAATCACTTTGTAATTAATGCTCAGAAATTCAAATTCATTAGCAAGAAATAGGCAAAATAAGTAATAACTGTCATAGATCTTATATATATATATATACATACTTTTGGAATGTTTTAACATCAGTAAATAAACAAGCAGCAATTTTACCCTACTCAAATACTAATCAGAAATTTTTATATTAGAATTAATAAAAAATGAAATTTGTTTTGCAGTTTTTTCATCTAATGAACAGTTTCATTATATTTCCTTTATAAAATATAATTTAAATCACATTATCTTTGTAAATCAAGGGAAACCTGTAATATATTATAGTTTACTATTATTATTATTTAATAGGGAGTTGTAAGAATAAGCAAAACAGATTTTGATACTCCTACTCCTTTTGGTCCAACACCATTATGGTATCATGTAGATTGTTTTGCTAAAGATAGAGAAATGCTGGAATTTTATGATGCAGCTGACAGGTAAGACTCATTGCAATATACACATATATGCAGGCAGTCCCTGAGTTATGTAGGTGGATCATTCCACAAAATCCTCTATAAATCATAAAAAATATATGTTGCAGCATACATTATACAGTATATCATAATGATATAATATTAAAAATAGTTATATTAAAGAATAAGCACATAAGTTGTATGATAAAGCAGTTGCTTACTAGCTTGGAGGATGTGGATTCAATTCCAAGTCCCAATCTTCCAGTTTTTCTGGAAGGTTCTGAATTCAGGCTTTGCTCATTACCTAAAAATAATTCTACACAACTATGGATCCATGTGTGTTGGATCTATGTAAGTCAGGGATTGCCTGTAAATATATTAACATATTGGTTGTATAATATTGGGTTGTAACAAAATCAACTTTGGTTATAAGTACTCACTCGGCACCAACAGGAACCATTTCTAATGAATATTGTTACTGGAGATTAAAAAATGGATTTAGTATGAAAATGACAATAGATGGATAAAAACCAATAACCCAAACCAAATCCAAAAAGAAGCCTTCAGTCAAGGAAAATAATGTTGTGTTTAGTGGGATTATAGAAGAATAATCCACTATAAACTGTTAAATGTAATGAAACAATTACTAGTGATATATACAGGCAACAATTTCAAAAATTAAAAAATACATTTCAAGAATATTGCCCTGACCTTGTCAACAGAAAAGTTGTATTACTATGTGATAATGCGTGGTTGCATGTTTCTAAAGTTGTTAGGAGAAAACTTGGAGCTTAAATAGTCAGTATTATCACATCCAGTATACTCTCTGGATCTTATGCCATCTGATTATCACCTGTTTAGATTATTACAAAATGCATTAAATGGGAAAAAAATTCAATAATGATGAAGAAATCAGTTCTTTTATTCAAGACTTTCTGTATCAAAAGAAGAAACTTTTATTCAGAAGATATTCATTCATTGCCTATAAAATAGAAAACTTTCATTAGTAACAGTGATGACTATATAATTGATTAAATGTAAGCCTAATTTTGAAACCTTAAGCTAGACTTACTAATCAAAGTAAAGGCCCAAAAATCATTTAGATTCAATTAAGCAATCTTACAATAAAGGAAAATAATGTTGAGTGTTTGGTGGGATTATAGAGGAATAATCCACTATGAACTGTTAAATGTAACGAAACAATTATTGGTGTTCTATACAGGCAACAGCTTCAAAGATTATAAAATATACTTCAAGATTGTTGCCCTGGCCTCATCAACAGAAAAGTTGTACTGCTCCATGATAATGTGTAGCTGCATGCTTCTAAAGTTGTTCAGTAGAAAATTTTGGAGCTCGAATAGTAAGTATTGCCACATCCAATATACCCGTTGGATCTCGTGCCATTGATTATCCTCTGTTTAGATCATTACAAAATGCATTAAATGGAAAAAAATTCAATAACGATGAAGAAATCAATTCTTTCATTCAAGATTTTCTGTATCAAAAGAAAACATTTTATTCAGAAGGTATTCATTCATTGCCTATAAAATAGAAAACTGTCATTAGTAACAATAATGACTATATGATTGATTAAATGTAAGCCTAGTTTTTTTAATATAACTAAAATTATATTACAGCCCAATATATACATTATACACCATTAATTTATTATATTATAAGAATTAAGAATAATACAATATAGATATTTAGGCACATAAAGATGATTTCTTAAGATTATAACTCAAATATACTATGTAGGTTTTGTGTATAAGTTGATCATCAGTTTAAGTTCTCTGAAAGCCAGAAAATATATTGACCCCATGTCACTATTAGAAAATTTATTTGAGAACATAATTGACTTTGCCTAATTTTATATAGACAGCTACAAAACAAGAAAACATTGAATCCTGGTATTCCTTTACCAGAAGGAAAGCTAACTGACTTTGTCAGATGCACTGTAGCTGTTTCAATACTTTTGTCAATAGAGATTTGAGCATTTGGATATTTTTAATAATTTGAATAATAAAGATTGATAATGAGATTAGAAAAAAATTGACAATTTGGAGAACATTATCTTGATCAAGGATCTGTATGACAAACTAAATCATAATTTTTAAAATGTGAAAAATTGGCCAAAGATGACTATATAATTGATTAAATGTAAGCCTAATTTTTTTAATATAAACGAAATTATTTATGTTAAAATCAATATATATATTATATACTATTAATTTATTATATTGTAAGAATTAAAAATAATACAATATAGATATTCAGGCACATAAAGATGTTCTCATAAGATTATAACTCAATTATATTATGTAGGTTTTGTATATAAATTGATCATCAGTTTAGGTCCTCTGGAAGTCAGAAAATATATTGACCATATGTCACTATTAGAAAATTTACTTGAGAGCATAATTGCCTGATTTTATATAGATAGGTACAAAACAAACAAAACATTGAATCCTGGTATTCTTTTACCTGAAGGAGAGCTAACTGATTTTCTGTCATATGCATTGTAGCTGTTTCAGTGCTTTTGTCAATAGAGATTTAAGCATTTGGATATTTTTAATAATTTGAATAATGAAGATTGACAATGATATTAGGAAAAATTGACAATTTGGAGAACATTAGTTTAATCATTGATCTATATGATAAACAAAATCATAATTTTTAAAATGTGAAAAATTGGCCGAAGTATCAATGGCTGGACATTTATTATTGCTTTATAGTAGTTCCTTTTTGAAGAGAAGTAATTCCATGACAATAGATAACAATTGTCAAGATATATTTATCTTAGCTTTATGAGAGATTTCAGATATATTGTGTAATGATTATACTTGTATGACAAAGGCTTTCAATTTATTAATATAATCATTTCTTGATTTTTAAAGATTTTTATTTTGAGTGCTGCTGCTTGTCCATGCATTGAGTTGATATTTGTCAGATTGAATGCAAATATTCTGATATGTTGAACATTAATGTTATTAATTTTCACTATTATAATATAGCTCAATCACCTAAAAGAATCATTAAAAGCTATAAATAATAACATAAACATAATCTCAACCAATTAACAAATTTCAAAATAAAATCTTCTCCTCTCTCCACTATGTTTGTTATGTAAAATTTTTTTAATTATGTCAACATTGTTGATAGTATTGATTAAGTAAAGATTTTGATTCTGTACTTGATTTAATATTTGAAAGAAAAATAATTGAAATATAATCAGGATGAGTTAAGTCTTTTGATGGCTGCCTTATATTTAAAATATTTATCTATAAAGTTTTAATTTTATATCAAAAAAACTATTTTTATAGTTGAATTAAGCAAACTTCAGGAGGCAGGCAGACTCTTACAATTATGAAATGTTGAGAATTGAATGAATATTGAGATGGTTATCATTGCTTCTATTAACTGCAGCAATCCAAGAATTTCTAAGATTTTTATCTATTGGAAATTAGAATTTAATTTTAGAAAGATTAGTTCCAGCTCTTATATTGCATTTTATAATAGTTTTTTTTTGAAGTGAAGTAATTCCATGACAACAAATAATAATTGTCAAGATATATTTACTTTAGCCTTATGAGAGATTTCAGATATAGTGTATGGTCATTGTACTTCTATGGCAGTTTTTATAAATAATTAATATAATCATTTCTTGATTTTTAAAGATTTTCATTTTGAATGTTGCTGCTTGTCCATGCATAGAGTTGATATTTGTCAGGTTGAATGCAAATATTCTGATATGTTGAACATTAATATTATTAATTTTCACTATTATAATATAGCTCAATCACCTAAAAGAATCATTAAAAGCTATAAATAATAACACAAACATAATCTCAACCAATTAACAACATTCAAAGTAAAATCTTCTCCTCTCTCCACTATGTTTGTTATGTAAAATTTTTTTAATTATGTCAACATTGTTGATAGTATCGATTAAGTAAAGATTTTGATTCTGTACTTCATTTAATATTTGAAAGAAGAAAAATTGAAATATAATCATGACGAGTTGAGTCTTTTGATGATCTGCCTAATATTTAAAATATTTATCAATAAAGTTTTAATTTTATATTAAAAAAAACTATTTTTATAGTTGAATAAAGCAAACTTCAGAAGGCAGGTAGACATTTACAATTATGAAATGTTGAGAATCTAATGAATTATTGAAATGGTTGTCATTGTTTTGTATTAACTGCAGCACTCCAAGAATTTCTATGATTTTTATCTACTGGAAATTTGTAGAATTTAATTTTAGAAAGATTAGTTCCAGCTCTTATATTGCAACTGTATACTGAACATATTCACAGCATTTTTTTTATTTTGTGGAATATTTAACTAACAAAATCAATAGAATGTATACTACATAAGCAAGCTGGATATGTTGCAGCACTATCTCTTAGAACACACAGTGAATATAATGTAATTTTGTTCATCTTTTCATTTCAGTACTGTATATTTTGGCGCATACTGTATATGCTGAACATATTCACAGCACTTTTTTAATTTTTGTGGAATATTTAACTGACAAAATCAATAGAATGTATACTACATAAGCAAGCTGGATGTGTTGCAGCACTCTCTCTTAGAACACACAATCAATTGGATATTATCAGAAACTGATCTATATAGAAATGAATATATAAAATCAGAGAAATAATGAAATGAATTGTGTTGTGTTATAAAATGAGAGCAAGGCTCTACTCAGAAGTTTAGTCTAGAAATAGAAGGGAAGGAATACAGTACTTCTACTGTATTCCTTCCCTGGGAGAGAGGAAATGGGATAAAAATGAGTGAAATGAACAAGAATACAGAGAGCTTCTTGATCAGATTTATTTCTTTAAGATTTGCTAATTGGCCATTTGTAAAACAAGTTTTTGCATAGAACTGTCCATTTTAGTCATCCTAATAGTTTGTTATAGTGAGTCCAACTTTGGCACTTTCTACAAAACTGACCAAGTATTGATAGAGAATAAGTAATTGAAACCTTAAGCTATATAAAATCATAGAAATAATGAAATGAATTGTGTTGTGTTATAAAACGAGAGCAAGGCCTTACTCAGAGGTTTAGTCTAGAAATAGGAGGGAAGGAATACAGTAGAAGAGTTGGGAGTGAGGGAATGGAATAAAAATGAGTGAAATGAACAAGAATGCAGAGAGCTTCTTGATCATATTTATTTCTTTAAGCTTTGCTAATTGGCCATTTGTAAAACAGATTTTTGCATAGAACTGTCCGTTTTAGTCATCCTATTAATTTGTTGTAGTGAGTCTAACTTTGGCATTTTCTACAAAACTGACCAAGTATTGATAGAGAATAAGTAATTGAAACTTTAAGCTAGACTTATAACTAAGCAAAGTAAAGGCCCAAAAATCATTTAGATTCAATTTAGCAATCTTGTCTCATAATGCTTGTTTAAGTTAATTTAACCCTAACAAGTTAGCTTAACAGTTAAATGTATCTGAAATTAAACTGTGTTTTATCTTATGTTATTCCATAAATCTCATAATGCTTGTTTAAGTTAATTTAGCCCTAACAAGCTAGCTTAACAGTCAAATGTATCTGAAATTAAACTGTGTTTTATCTTATTTTATTCCATAATGAAATGAATGAAAAATGCAAAACTGTTTGATCTATAACTAATTTTGATAATTCTTTTTCAATTTTTATTGATTTTCAGTTATTGTTGATAAATAGTGGGGCTATACCAAAACCCACCATGAGATGCCTATATCCATTGTAAGATAAGCCATCTTGAGATTTAAGATACAGACTTTGAAATTCTGAATCTAGGATCAGAAATGAAGTTGAATTATTCAAATTAAATTCAAACCAATCAACAATTTTCAGAAAAAATGAAATATTTACATTAAAATGTATTTTATAAAACAGATAGTGTTTATCAGATATGTGAGGACCTGGAACTTTATGTCGTATGTGGTTTATCTGTTCTCACCTACAATCCTCCATGTTCACGTTTGGACAAAGAGGGAGTAACCAGAGATGAATTAAAGGATTCCAAGGAAAGGAGAAATGTTGTTGAAACAAACGCGAAAAGAAATATGATGACATTGTAGATGGTATTTTGATCGGCTCGTGACCTTCATCCCTAATAACAATAAATCACTGAGAATGTTTATTCTCAGTGATTTATTGTTATCTGATGTCCGCCGATTCATGACTAATCGGACACCTGGCTCGGCGAATGTTTAAGAAATAAACATCATCTGTCCTCTCCCTGGCAAAAAGGATAACGAAAAGGTCAGAGGAATTAAGAGCTAACATTGCCCAGGACCGATGCTTTTGTTCTCCAGTTCGTTCATCGGACAAGATACAGAATCTTCGGTCCGTCACCTCTTGCTCCTTCCTGTCTCGTCATGTCTATTACTCGTTTGTTGCAACCATCATTGATTGTGTGACAGCTATTGCTGGAACAAGGGACCATAGAATTAGAGTGGATAATTGTCGTTCCGTCTATTTTAAGTTCTGCAAAATCATCACGAATTACACTTGCAACGCCCGTGTTAAATCATATTGAGTGGACTAAAGACTCTAAAATTTGCACTAAAGACTTTATTAAGTGAACATCACTGCTAGCATCTTGATAAGTCTGTAAACTGTTAGTGGAAGTTGATGTGGATCAAATTAATACAGGTATCTCTCTGTTGTGGGCAACGACTGTAAAAGTACTTATGTACATTCTCTCTCTCTCTGTTAAAAATAAAGAAGGAAACAGTTAAATTTTTAACGTAGTCTTTATTGGCACTGGCTGATTCATTACCCATTCTCACCCACATGCATCGTTCTCAGCCACAAGGTCAGCCCCCTGTCGGTACTTCTCTGGTCTATGTACGCATTCCACACTCGCCCTTACGCGTATGCCACAGTTAGTTATACTTTTTCAATTTTTATTGATTTCCAGTTATTGTTGCTAAGTAGTGGGGCTATATCAAAACCCACCATGAGATGCTCACATCCATTGTAAGATAAGCCATCATGAGATTTAAGAGGCAGACTTTGAAATTCTGAATCTAGGATCAGAACTAAAGTTGAATCTTTCAAATTAAATTCAAACCAACCAACAATTTTCAGAAAAAATGAAATATTTACATTAAAATGTATTTTATAAACAAATGGTGTTTATCAGTTAGTTATTTTAATCTTAAATATTTAACCAACTATTTGAAATTATTGTTTAAAATACTGTATTTTAAATATTATTTTATTATAAGTTATTTTCATAAATTTTTATCCATTTATAGAAACTTGACAGAAAATACTGTATTTTAAATATTATTTTATTATAAGTTATTTTCATAAATTTTTATCCATATATAGAAACTTGACATGATGTATATAAATTGACATTTATATTTTTTATTTTGAAAAATCAAATATTTCTGTTTATATTTGAGTATATATAGTAATTACTTAGATATTACATACAAACTCCTTTGAATTTAATATGCATACATAAAATTCTTGGTTGAAACCAAATATAATAGCTTCATATTAATTAAATAATAATATGAAGCTATATTTAGTATTTATTATTTATCGTTATTTTCTTATTATCTAACGTATTATATTTTAGTTTGAGTTAACTTGCTTCCCATGTTCTGTCTCAGTAGTTAGCAATCACGTGATACAGAATCGGAACCGTCCTTCGGAAGAGCTGTCCCGGGTAAAGACGTCATCATCTAATTTTACCACTGGTCTGAATGAGAATGTAAGAATGGTCTCGTATTGATTGTTATATAAATTAATTGTAAAGAAGATGACATGAATGAATTTACTCTGTAAGCTAATAACTTTAAACTTGTTACGTATAAGTATGCAAATAAGTGAAATGTGGGATTGTAAGTCACTCAGTATAAAAGTGGACACATCCGACAAGTCACTCGAGGTGCTGTATCAAGCGTAGAGTTGGCTAAGTGACATTTGAATTCCATGTAAAGATCGAGGATTGTTTGAAGTTTGTATTGTTAGTGGAGGTAGTAGAATTAAGTAGTATTTAAGGTTTATTTCATGTGAATAGTTGATTGTTGATATTTGAGTTAGATTAAACAAGTTTTGCTAATTATTTGATTGTCACTTTATTATAGTTCCAATAAAACATTTATTAACACTTCTGTAAGTGTTCTAAGTCTAATAAATTTCATATTTTTTGTTTGAGAATTTATTCCATTTATTAGCATAAGTTTCTAACATCGTTGTTTGTTCTAGTTCTAACACTTAATCGGTACTTTTAGTTGTAAGTTCCGATTTACGGTTTTGTTACATCAGTTAGACGTTACATTGTGTTAGATTGTTTTGTAGTTAATTATTTTTAAGTTAGAGTTTAGTTAAAGATCTGAGCTCAAGCCGAACTCTGGATTGCAGAGTCGCTAGAACTGTTAGGTTTAGTTTAGCATTAATAGTATTGACATTCTTTCTAATCTGCGACTTTGCAATGTGATGTATATAAATTGACATTAATATTTTTTATTTTGAAAAATAAAATATTTCTATTTATATTTGAGTATATATAGTAATTACTTAGATATTACATACAAACTCCTTTGAATTTAATATGCATACATAACAATTCTTGGTTGAAGCCAAATATAATAGCTTCATATTAATTAAATACTATATTTAGTGTAATATGAATTTTTTCTTTTTCAGTTTGCCAGGTTTTTTTACATTAGGAGTTGATGATCAAAAAATTTTGAAAGCAAAATTGAAACAAATAAAAGAGTAAATATTTCAGTAAATTTTTTATTTTATTTAAAAAGCATTTATTGGTATTTAAATATTTCTTTAATTGTTTATTTTATTTGTTTGTATTAGAAAAAGGAAGCCTGAAAATAAGCTTGAAGGTAGCCCTCCAAAACAAATAAAAGAGTAAATATTTCAGTAAATTTTTTATTTTATTTAAAAAGCATTTATTAGTATTTAAATATTTCTTTAATTGCTGATTTTATTTGTTTGTATTAAAAAAAGGAAGCCTGAAAATAAGCTTGAAGGTAGCCCTCCGAAAAAGCAAAAGTTAGAAAATAAAAAAGAAGAATCTATACTTCAAGTAAATTGAATTTTTATAATCTTAATGTACATTGTTAAATATATATTCAAATTAAATTTATATAAGGGTGGAAAATCTATTTATATTGTAAGATTTAATGTTATCTAGGTATGTTTAATGATAATTATATAAATTGATTTTGAGAATAGGATGATAAAATATTTTATAGCAGTTTATTTATCAATTAAAATTATTGATATTGGCATTATCACTTTCAGTTACAATTATAATTGAAAGTGACAATGCTTATTATCAAGAAGCATCGGTGACTCTAAAACAAGTACAATCTCTTATTAGTCAAACAAAGTTGATCTATCCCTTATTATATTAAAGTTAAAGTATATTAAAGTTGATCTATCCCTTATTATAGGAATCATTTTAGCCAAAATTCAATTTACTACAAATTTGTTTAAATTACCGTATATAAGTCAAAAAATTTTGTAAAGAAGTGTGGAATGTCGGACACGGCTTCTTTATGAGCCGTCTATAAATTGTTACCACCCAGTTCTCGATGTAAAGTATAATCGTTAAACGCGAAAGACATCAAACGTAAACGTAATGGGCATTGACCAGCTGAGGTAACGGCTGACGCGGGTGAACAAGTGTACCCTGTTAGCGCGAGAAATTCGTGGAACCAATTATTCTCGCTAATCGAGGCCTACCTGTATATATATATTGGATTGCATTTATTTGCATTATTTTCTTGATTCAAATATTTTTTCTGAGATATTGGAAAGGACAGAAATATTTAATATTTTCTGCTCATTGGTAAAATTGTTGTAAGAAAATATGACTGGATATGACAATACACAATTGTTTCCTGTTTCCATGCAGTTTTTCTCACTTCGTGTCACATCATTTCAGTTCTACAAGTTTGATTTTTGTCTAGCTGTTCATGTTTGTTCTGATAATGAAATGGATTTAAAGGATTTTTAAATTATTAATTAAAATTATAAAAAATTCTGTTTATTTCAATGAATATTATATTGTTTTAACTCTTAGATAATTCCAACATTATCTACAAATAAAATACGGTTTGGTGACAAATAGCAGAGCTAGGATATTGATTTGCATTTCTAATAGTTAATGTCGATTGTCTGCAGTTCTGATCTACCTGTTGTAGTAAAACTTTCTTTGCATGTTTTGATTATATATTTCTCTCTCTTAACTCAAAGTTAGAAAATAAAAAAGAAGAATCTATACTTCAAGTAAATTGAATTTTTATAATCTCAATGTACATTATTAAATTTATATAAGAGTGGAAAATCTATTTATATTGTAAGATTTAATGTTATCTAGATATTTTTAATGATAATTATATAAATTGATTTTGAGAATAAGATGATAAAATATTTTATATCAATTTATTTATCAATTAAAATTATTGATATTAGCATTATCACTTTCTTTACAATTATAATTGAAAGTGACAGTGCTTATTATCAAGAAGCATTGGTGACTCTAAACCAAGTACAATCTCTTATTAATCAAACCAAGTTGATCTGTCTCTTATTATAGGAATCATTTTGGCCAAAATTCAATTTACTACAAATTTTTTTAAATTACCATATATAAGTCAAAAAATTTTTATAAAAGGAGGTTGGCTTATACATAGGTCAATTAAAAATTCAAAAATTTCTTGTAAGATCATAAAATTCATTGGCTCAAGTCTCATGGTATGAAAATATATATATAGAGGTTGAATTGCATTTATTTGCATTATTTTCTTGATTCAAATATTTTTTTTTGAGATATTGGAAAGGACAGAAATATTTAATATTTTCTGCTCATTGGTAAAATCATTGTAGGAAAATATGACAATACACAATTGTTTCCTGTTTCCATGCAGTTTTTCTCACTTCATGTAACATCATTTCAATGCTACAAGTTTGATTTTTGTCTAGCTGTCCATGTTTGTTCTGATAGTGAAATGGATTTGGAGCATTTTTAAATTATTAATTAAAATTATAAAAAATTTTGTTTATTTCAATGAATATTTTATTGTTCTAACTCTTAGATAATTCCAACATTATCTACAAATAAAATACAGTTTGGTGACAAATAGCAGAGCTAGGATATTGATTTGCATTTCTAGTAGTTAATGTTGATTGTCTGAAGTTCTGATCTACCTGTTGTTGTAAAACTTTCTTTTCATGTTTTGATTATATATTTCTCTCTCTTAACTCTATTTGAATAATGCTTCTGTGCAAACTCAAAGTAATAGAAAATTTCTCTGATATTTGATAATGGCTATACACTTTAATAAAAATAAAATCTGGAAAATTATACAAATTTTTTTCTTAATTTTCTTTAAGTCTTGAATTGTAAAAGTCTAATGTTTGTGTTTGTATTAATGCAATTGTTGTGTAAACTAAATACAAAACAAAAACTGTCCGTATGATAATATACATTCTCCACAAGGGACACTGTAATTGTGTTCTTTACAATGTGATGTCTCAACATGCTGTATTGCCATAAGAAAAAATCCAAGAGAATAAAGTCATCAACCTTACTTCCTTGGATTTTTTTCCTATAAGGATTTCTGAATGATCATTGTATATGTTCCTCCTATGGTATAGACTAGTGCTGTCCAATTATAATGAACCTAAGGGCCATAGCTGTGTATACTAGAGATACGGGGGCCGCAGTTACAAAAAAGGGGGAGGGGCATGGTATTTGATATGCGGGTCACAATTTCAAAAAAGGGGAGGGGCTTTGATACTTGATACGTTACTGTGGAGGCCTCAATTACGAAAAAGGGGAAGGGCTTTGGTACTTGATATGCTGTTGTCTCAACAAATCTAACGCATAAATATACACTTTTTGGAAACCAATTTTATTTCCAGATTAAATAAACCTTATTACTAAATTATATTTACCAGATTGCATCCAATATATATGTTAACAAAAAGTTATAAAATATAAAAAGTATGTATGTATCTATTTAATGTGATAAATGAAGGTGGGCAGCAGCATTTACGAGGGCTGGTAAATAATTTACATTCATCCTATTGTAACTATCCGTGGAATATGTAAAAGAGAAGAATCTCCAAGACAGGTTCTGAATCTATTAACTATCTTCATGTTAGAAAATGCACTTTCACAAAAATAAGTACTGTACTACCAAACGCTGATATTACTTTCCGACCAAAATCACAGAAGTTAGAAAAATGTTCGTTAAACAAAACTAAAATTGACATGATTATAAAAGTAATGAGTCTTATAAAAGATGATATCATTGATAGCTTGTTGATCATTAAATAATTACTAATAATTAAAAAATATTAATTAATTGAGTTAATATAATTCACTTTTAGGATTCTTTTTATTAATTTCTTAAAGTAATAAAAAATGAAAAAAACATTAAAGTAATATTATTGAATATATCACAAATCATAAAAGCCTTGTGGGCTGCACAAAATGGCTTGTGGGCCGCCTTTTGATCAGCCCTGCTATAGACACTGGATGAATTAAAGGAGTGCATAAAACCAGTCATAGCTTCAGTGAACAATGCAATGATTATACATACAAGGGAAGAATTTGATTATAGGCTTGACATATGAAAATTATGAAAGGTGCTTGTATTGAGCATCTTTAAAAGAAAATTCCAGAGTTTGTTTATCTGAGCTAGCAACTATGTATCCCTATTTGGATTAGAAATAAAGTTATTGCACATTGAAATCTGGGTATTTTTTTATAAATTTACTTTGCATGTCATCTTAGAATATCATCAAATAATAACTAAATAATTACTTTGCTATAGACCAGTGCTGTCCAATTATAATGAACCCGAGGGCCATAGCTGTGTTTACTGGTGATATGGAGGGCTGCAGTTAATTTTCTTTAAGTCTTGAATTGTAAAAGTCTAATGTTTGTGTTTGTATTAATGCAATTTTTGTGTAAACTAAATACAAAGCAAAAACTGTCCAAATACATTCTCCACACGGGACACTGTAATTATGTTCTTTACAACGTGATGTCTCAATAGGCTGTATTGCCATTGGAAAAAATATGAGAGAATAAAGTCACCAACCTTACTTCCTTGGATTTTTCCCTATAAGGATTTGTGAATGATCATGTATATGTTTCTCCTATGCTATAGACCAGTGCTGTCCAATTATAATGAACCCGAGGGCCATAGCTGTGTTTACTGGTGATATGGAGGGCTGCAGTTACAAAAAGGGGGGAGGGGCTTTGGTATTTGATATGCTATTGTCTCAACAAACGGAACGCATAAATATAACGCTTTTTGGAAATCAATTTTATTTCCAGAATAAATAACGCATAAATATAACGCTATTTGGAAACCAATTTTATTTCCAGATTAACAAACCTTGTTACAAAATTAATATGGAAACCAGTTTTATTTCCAGATTAGCAAACCTTATTACAAAATTATATTTAACAGATTGCATCCAATAAACATGTTAACAAAAAGTTATAAAATATAAACAATTAAAAAATATAATTATGTATGTACCTATTTAATGTGATAAATGAGGGCAGGTAACAGCATTTACAATGGCTGGATATTTACATCCATTCCTATTTTAACTATCCACAGAATATGTAAAAGAGAAGAATCTCCAAGACAGGCTCTGAATCTATTCTTAACTATCTTCATGTTAGAAAATGCACTTTCACAAAAATAAGTACTATTCTACCAAACGCTGATATTACGGTTCAACCAAAATCACAAAAGTTAGGAAAATATTCGTTAAACAAAGTTGTTTACCAATGTGATTTGTTATGAAAAAGTTTCCCACCCTCCTGATATATTCGATTTTCATTTTCTGTTTTATGTTTTTTCTCACTCATTTCACACATGCAATGAACTTATGGTAAAATAAAAATTAAATTAAAACCTTCATTTTAATTTAATTTAATTTAATTTTTCATAACAAATCACATGGGTAAACACTTTGTTTAACGAACGGTTTTCCTAACTTTTGTGATTTTGTTCGGAAAGTAATATCAATGTTTGGTAGTACCTAACTTTTGTGATTTTGGTCAGAAAGTAATATCAGCATTTGGTAGTACAGTACTTATTTTTGTGAAAGTGCATTTTCTAACATGAAGATAGTTAAGAATTGATTCAGAATCTGTTTTGGAGATTCTTCTCTTTTACATATTACATATAATAAAATTAAAATAATCTTACAACAACGGTCACACAATCACTGAAATGATGAGTTTAGAAACCAAAAACTAACTAAAATAGTCACAATTCAAAACTTTAAACTGAAATAGCTAAAAATAAAATTGACATGATTGAAAGTCTTATAAAGATGTGATGTCGTTGATAGTTTGTTGATCATTAAATAATTACTAATAATTAAGAAATATTAATTAATTGAGTTAATATAATTCACTTTTAGGATTCTTTATATTAATTTTTTAAAAAAGTAATAAAAAATGAAAAAAACATTAAAAAGTAATATTATTGAATATATCACAAATTATAAAAGCCTCGTGGGCCGCCTTTTGGAGAGCCCTGCTATAGACACTGGATGAATTAAAGGAGAGCATAAAAGCAGTAATAGCTTCAGGGAAAATAATGCAATGATTATACATACAAGGGAAGAATTTAATTATAGGCTTGACATATGAAAATTATGAAGAGTGCTTGTATTGAGCACCTTTAAAAGAAAATTCCAGAGTTTGTTTATCTGAGCCAGCAATTATGTATCCCTGTTTGGATTAGAAATAAAGTTATTGCACATTGAAATCTGGGTATTTTTTTTATAAATTTACTTTGCACATCATCTTAAAATATCATCTAATAATAACTAAATAATTGAAAATTTTTTTGATATAAACTAAAAAAAAATTTTTTTTTCATTTAGAAACAAAACCAAATAATTTTTAAATATCGAGATCTTTTAGAACAAAATTTGTCCAAAAAAGAACTTCAAGAACTTCTTGAATTTAATAATCAGCAGATTCCAAAAGGAAAAAGCAATGTAAGTATTTATATAATTAAGTTTAATTCTAATTGATCAAAATATATATTGATACAGTATTATTAAAATTATAATAATAATCAAAAAATTGTATTATAACTTTTAAACATATATTGATTAAAAAAACTACAATGACTTGGATTCAAATGTAAATTAGAATCAGATTAATATTTTAATATTTTCTTTTGAAATCCATTGTTTTAGTTCCAAAAAGTTATATTGAATTCATGAATTTATAGCCTTTTAAATTTGTTTTAACATAATTATTGACCAACTATATATACATAGTGTACGAGTTTCACTTATTTTAGTTATTTCTACTTGTTTATTAATGTAATTTTAATATTACTTTTTTTATTATTAGATATTAGATCTTCTTGCAGATTGTATGGCATTTGGAGCTCCGGAACCTTGTCCTGAATGCAAGGATGGAAAACTAAAATTCAGGTTTCTATTTTTATTTAAGAAATTGAATAAGTAAATTATCATTATCAAATAATAATAATTAATTTTGTAATTTTAACATTCGATGCTAAACAAACTTTTGTATCATTATAGAAATTATTTTTCATATATTATATGATATTTAATATTAAAATATCATATAATATACTTCACCTACACTGTAGGTTTAGATAACTTGCTTTAGTCATCATATAGGTCTTGTTTAATAGGTACTTTGCACTTTATTTTATTTATTTATTTTTTTCTTACTCACTTCTCCTATTTCAGCTCCCTTAGTACTTTTTTGAGTGGAGAGGGGCATTCTCTTTAGCCACCAAGCTTACAAAAAGTTTGAGTGGAGAGGGGCATTCTCTTTAGCCACCAAGCTTACAAAAAAAGAAAAAAATATTAAAATATGTTTTATCTGTATTTAGTCATTATCCATCACTATGTATTTTATTATTATACAATACAGATAAAACTCAGTTGTAATCAGCAATATAGTCCATGAATAATTGTTATAAATGTTGTTCATTATACCCAAAAAATGTAAAAACATCCAAATACATATGAATTATTTTACATATGCCTTATTATGTTAATACTGTACAGATAGTCCTTAATTTATGATAATCATATCATAATGACTTACAACAGTGAGGTTTTGAACCTTATTGTTGTCAGAAGAGAATGGTAAGTCAGAATGGTCGAAATTTTTAGAACAAAATTTGTCCAAAAAAGAACTTCAAGAACTTCTTGAATTTAATAATCAGCAAATTCCAAAAGGAGAAAGCAATGTAAGTATTTATATAATTAAGATTAATTCTAGTTGATCAAAATATATATTAATACAGTATTATGAAAATTATAATAATAATCAAAAATTTGTATTATAACTTTTAAACATATATTGATTAAAAAAACTACAATGACTTGGATTCAAATGTAAAGTAGAATCAGATTAATATTTTAATACTTTCTTTTGAAATCCATTGTTTTAGTTCCAAAAAGTTATAAGCAATTCATGAAATTTATAGGCTTTTAAATTTGTTTTAACATAATTATTGACCAACTGTATATACATAGTGTACGAGTTTCACTTATTTTAGTTATTTCTACTTGTTTATTAATGTAATTTTAATAATATTTTTTTTATTATTAGATATTAGATCATCTTGCAGATTGTATGGCATTTGGAGCTCTGGAACCTTGTCCTGAATGCAAGGATGGACAACTAAAATTCAGGTTTCTATTTTATATTTAAGAAATTGAATAAGTAAATTATCATCATCAATTAATAATAATTAATTTTGTAATCTTAACATTTGATACTAAACAAACTTTTCATTATAGAAATTATTTTTCATATATTATATGATATTTAATATTAAAATATGTTTTATCTGTATTTATTCATTATCTATTACTATGTATTTTATTATTATTATACAATACAGATAAAACTCAGTTGTAATCAGCAATATAGACCAGGAATAATAATTATAAATGTTGTTCATTATACCCAAAAATGTAAAAACATCCAAATACATATGAATTATTTTACATATGCCTTATTATGTTAATACTGTACAGATAGTCCTTAATTTATGATAGTCATATTATAATGACTTACAACAGTGAGGTTTTGAACCTTACTGTTATCAGAAGAGAATGGTAAGTCAGAATAGTCGTAAAGTGAAAATGCTCAAAATTTATGGATTTCTTACTTCTAATATTTACTATGAAACTATACATTATCTTAATATACATAAGAATCACAGAACTATAAGAATTAGATAAAAAAAGGACACTCTGTATTTCCTATCATTGGATTGGGGACTCAAACCTATTGATTTGCATTGACCATTCACAGAATTAATGGATTTGATTACTGTTGTAAGTATGAGTGATTGATATTTACATCACTTAATTTTCTCTTTATTCTATTTTTGAGTCCTTCAGTATGAAAAGGGAAGAGAATACAAAATTTTAATAAAAACATTGATAAATATAGTAATTTCTAACTCATTATCTATCATAGATCCAATATGAATAAAATAATTTTCTAAAACTAAAAACAGCATCTTGTAAAATGTAATCTTAATGTAAGCATTAATTTTTGTTTAAAAATTGTGAATAGAGTATCGAGTTTTATATGAATAAACATAAATACTTCTAATATTTACTATGAAACTATACATTATCTTAATATACATAAGAATCACAGAACTACAAGAATCAGATATAAAAAAAGGACACTTTCTGTATTTCCTATCATTGAATCGGGGACTCAAACCTATTGATTTGCATTAACCATTCACAGAATTAATGGATTTGATCACTGTTGCAAGTAGGAGTGATTGATATTTACATAACTTAATTTTCTCTTTACTATATATATCAAAAATAAAATAATCTCTAACTTACATTATCTATCATAGATCCAATATGAATAAAATAATTTTTTAAAATTAAAAACAGCATCTTGTAAAACGTTGTAATTTTAATGCATTAACATTAAGATTTTGTTTAAAAATCTGTTATGTTAAAAAACAATTATGTTAATGTTAAAAAACAAAGTTAATGCAATAGCATTAACTTTTGTTTAAAAATTGTGAATAGAGTATAGAGTATTATATAAATAAACATAAACAGTGTCAAATTTCACAATTAGAATGTTTTTCATGTAATAAACATGAAAATGTTTTTTGAATTTGCATTAAAAACTTATAATTTTTTTTTAGTTATGAAATTTTTGAAACTTATAATATGATATAAATAAACATAAACAGTGTCAAATTTCACAATTAGAATGTTTTTCATGTAATAAATATGAAAATGTTTTTTGAATTTGCATTAAAAACTTATAATTTTTTTTAGTTATGAAATTTTTGAAACTTATAATATACAGTAATACGATAATTATAATGATTAAGACACAGAATAAAATAAAACATAATAATGAATTTTACTCTTAGCAAAACTCCAAATTATTATTAGAATACAGTATCATCCATTAAAAAAAATTATAAGAATAAATAGAGAAAACAATTTTCATAATCATATTTGGATTAAGGGAAATGGGTGTAATTGATAAAAAGAACCAAAAAAAGTTGAAAGAGTTAAATTTCATGCCATAAGCAAGTTTAAAATTTTAAGTTAGCTAATTTTTTAATAACTAAATTGCAAACACTCAGCTAACTTGAACTGAATGCATAAGTGTTGCAAGTTTATGCATGGTAGGAAAATCTGCAAATTTCACAATTAGAATGTTTTTCATGTAATAAACATGAAAATGTTTTTTGAATTTGTATTAAAAACTTATAATTTTTTTTTTAGTTATGAAATTGTTGAAACTTATAATATAGAGTATTAGGATAATTATAATGATTAATTCACAAAATAAAATAAAACATAATAATGAATTTTACTATTAGCAAAACTCCAAATTATTATTAGGATACAGTATTATCCATTAAAAAAGAATTATAAGAATAAATAGAGAAAACAATTTTCATAATCATATTTGGATTAAGGGAAATGGGTGTAATTGATAAAAAGAACCAAAAAAAGTTGAAAGAGTTAAATTTCATGCCATAAGCAAGTTTAAAATTTTAAGTTAGATAATTTTTTAATAACTAAATTGCAAACACTCACATAACTTGAACTGAATGCATAAGTGTTGCAAGTTTATTCATGGTAGCAAAAGCTGCAGTCAGCAGTTGGATCGAGATATCGCTTTTTAATATGGTTTTTTTTTGTTTTTATACTTTCAAATTACTTAATTATGAATTTTTACAATGTCTTTACTGGACCGATCTTCAACAACTAATTTTAAAACTTTTTCCTTTTTTTCTTTTTTAAAAAACCTTTTTTCAAAAATCTTGATTTACTCCAAACTCAGTCCTTTGACTGACTTTGGAGATAAAATATCAAGATTTTTAATGGAGGATTGAAGGTCTATGAAATCACTACCAAGATGTATCTTGATCATATGACTGTAAGGACCATTATTAAGGATAAAGAGTTGCTTCTTGCTGAAATGATGCTCACTTGATGAAATCTGTGATCATTTGAAAGTGACATGGTCTTATTTCTGAGATGGAATCTTGATGATTATGAAATGCCTGATTGATCAAAATACAATGAAGCCAAGTGGATTTTTGCCAGATTGAAAGAAGCAGCTGGAGATGAAGCAAAGGAACCATGTGATTGGTTTAATAAATTTAATCAATGCTGTGACTGGCTTAGCAGTTGTAAGCACTGTTGAAGTTGTGAGTGCTGATAAGGTGGCAATTTTTTCCCCAATAGATGGAAGATTTGATGCAATAATCTCTTTTCTCTAAAGACTGTTTTCAATATTGATGAAACAAATTATTTCTGGGAAAAGATGCCTAGAAGAATGTTTATTACCTGTTAAGGGAAAACATATCCTGGATTTAAAGTATCAAAGTATTGCCGTACTTTGATACTTAGTGGAAATGCAACTGGTGATTGCAAATTGAAGATATTTCTAATATATTACTCAGAGAATCCAGGAGCTTTAATGAAGAAGTCTAGCCTTCCAGTGATTTCAAAGTTAGACTGCAAGGCTTGAATTATTGCTTTGCTGCTTTTTTGAGGACTAGTTCAACATCATTTTATTCCTAAGGTTGAAAGTTATTGTCATTCACAGAATATATATTGTAATGCTGAAATTAATGCTCCTAATCACTCTCCTTCACTCCTTATGAACTTTAATCCACAAGTGAAGGTTGCTTTCTTGCCTCTAAACCATCTGTCTAATTTGGCTGATGGATTAATCAATGTTTATATAATACTCACCATTTCTTTGCCAGAAAAGGAATGGTGATCTCATTCATGGCTTTGTTTATGAATGAAGTCAAGGAACATTTTTCATTTTTAATAAAGTTTTCCCTATGACTATAAAAAAAAATGTTTTGAAAAAATTTCTGTTGAATAAATTTTTGCTATATTAAATAAAAAACTTCAACATAAATAGAAAATTAAGACTTTTCAAATATCAAACTTACAAAACTTTTATTGAATATTTACTCTGACTAAATGTTGAAGTTGTGAACATACTTTTTTTATTCTTCTATGTTAGCAAGACATACATTATTCTGATCTGAAATTTTTCTTCATTAGATCATTTTTATAAATGCAAATTTATAAATCAAAATTTTAGTACAAATTACATTTGCTTATATAAACAGTGTGAAGAAGTTAATTCAGACCTATCCTATTATTATTTTATTATGCTCTTTATTATATTATTTAATGCAGTGTTTTTCAAACTATGAGGCATGCTCCATTAGGGGTGCAAGTCTGTTCAGACCTATCTTATTATTATTTTATTATGCTCTTTATTATATCTTATTATTTTCATTATTATTTAACATATTATGTTTAGTTCAAGAGTTAACTCACTTTTCACGTTCTCCGCTCATCAGTTGGAAACTGTGTGTTATGGACTGAAAGTCCATCTCCCGACAAACTTTCGTGGCTCTTGATGTCACTTAAATATTATGTTATATTAAACATGTATTCTATTTTTTGTTTTTTTTGTATGATTTGTTTGTACTAAAATTATTACACCATAATAAAATATATATTTTTATGTATAAGAACTTTATTTATACAAAATATGATAAAATGGATCTCTTATGGATGTTTTATATTCAGTATATAATTAATTTGTAAAGAGGATAACATGAATTAATTGTTCTGTAAACTAAGAAATTTGAACTTGTTGCACGAATTATGTAAATGAGACAAGGTTGGGACTGTAAAAGTCACTAGGATAAAAATATATGCATCAACTGGCACAGTGAGATGTTGTATTGCATTGTTGCTGATTTGTGACTTCTAACTTTCTTGTAAGATTGATTATTGCTAAAGTATATTAGCAATAATCAATCTTACAAGAATTTTAAGGTTATATTTATTGTTGTTTTGAATATTTGAATTCTTTGAATTTTGATTAAACAAGTTTTATTGACAATTTGTTTTGTGCTTTATTACTGTTTAAATAAAGCTTTGGTTAGCACTCTTTTTTGTAAGTGTTTTGAGTCAAATAAATTATTTTTATTATTTAACTTCACTTGTTTTTGAGAATTTATTCAATTTAATAGTATTAGTTTCTAACATTGTTTTCATTATTTAGTTCTAACACTCATTTGACATTTTAAGCCATAAGTTTTTTGGTTGTTTTTTGTCGTATAAACATTTAATTAGTGATTTGATATATTTATTTTAGGAAATAGTAAAAAAACCTGAGCTATTGCTGTACTCTGGATTTGCAGAGTCGTTAAAACTATTAGGTTCAGATTATTATTGGTATTTTTGAATATTGTGACTTTTCAACAGGATTGTATAAACTTCATAAATTGGCAAACAGCTCTACTCAGATTTTTTGTAAGAAGTCATATAAAGTTAGTTATTATTAGTAAAAGCTATATTATTATTATGTAATTTATAATTTTTATTTTATATTTTTATGTAGTGGTTCTGGTTATCGATGCAAAGGTCATGTAAGTGGCTGGACAACATGTCAATATGTTTCAAAAACTCCTAAGCGGAAACAATTTGTTATTCCTCAGGAATTATTAGAATATAGTTTTCTGTAAGTATTAATAAATAATTTTACTGATTAATATAACTATTACAGCTGTGATTTAAAAAAAGTATTTTATCAGATTTTTCATCAGTATCCGTCTAATTTTCATAATTTATTTAAAAATGAACAACAAATTACATTGTAGAGCATATAACTCATATTTTTTTTTATTAAATTGAGTATTAATAATTGTTTTGTAATTACTGAATATTTTAATATTTAAATTGTACTATTCAGTAGAGTCCTGATTAATTAAATCTTGTTTAATCAATTTCTGTATTGTGACAATTCACTCTGTTTAATTTTTGTAATTTTTATAATAAAGCAGTTATAAATAAAGTTTAAAATGTTTTAAATTATACAGTAAAACATTTTAAATTTTATTTACAATTACAAAAATAAAAAAATTAATATGAAGTGAATAACACTTCATTTTTAAATCATGTATATTAATAGATGAAATTTAGTTGGTTAACTAGATATGTGGATATCCTTCTGCAGTTGAACCACTGTACTGATTCCTATAAATTGGATATCATTAGTAAGATTAAATCCTTTTCTGTGACTGCCAAAATTTTATATCATTATTAATAATTTAAAAATAAAGGAATAAAAATTAAAATTGTAGATCCTCTAAAAAAAATATTTGTAGGTGGTGGTGTAGCCTAAAAATGGCTTCCATTTAATGATTCTCTGTACAAGTTTGGAAGAGTTTTTCAGACAATATTCCAGGTTTATAAGATTAAATCAAAATTTCCATTCATTTATATGCGTGGCTAATATCTGGTTATATAATAAAAATCACTATATTCAAAAAGCAGTTCTAACCTGAAAATAGAATATACATCATCATGTTAATGCATTCAAATCCAGTTTATTTAATAATAATTTATCAAATTTTCCACATTATCTGAAATACCTTCAATCACATTAACTCAAATAATTGAGACTATAATGTAATTTGTTTAATTGCTCCCAAATAATCTACCTAAGTTATGATAGTGGTCTAAAACAAATTGTAATAATTTCTGTGAATATAAATTACTCATTATATGAAATTGAAAAAATTAAATTATACCTAATAGTATGGAAAAAAATTCTAATCTAAACTTAATTTTATATTCTATCTATGTAAGTCTTAACTTTTTGAACTATATTAGCTTTGTTGTAAGGATAGAAATAAGTTAATTTTTAATTTTTATAATACATGTCAAAAATATAGATAGCTTGATTAAAAAAAATATACTGTATACAGCGCGAGAAATCCGTGGAACCAATTATTCGCGCTAATCGAGGCCTACCTGTATATAATTTTTCGTGAGTATTTTTATTTGATAATTGATTTGCTTAGGGAGAGTTCACATTATTTATAAGAATGGTTCACTGTGTTGCGTTCGGTTGCACAAACGATAAAAAAAAAGAAAAAAAAATATTTCGGAGGATTACATTTCATAAGTAAGTTTCTAATTTATTTGGTTTTTCAATTAATATCAGTGAGTTAATCATTTTATTCATTCGTACGGGCGTAAAATGTAAGAAGTTATACCATTTTGTATGTTAGATTTCCTAAAGATCCTGATCGTAGAAAAAAATGGATCGATGCTATTCATAAAAAAAACTGGAGCCCTTCTTCTACTTCTGTATTATGTTCTATTCATTTCAAGGTGATAGATCAGAAAACCTTACCTTTATTGATCTTTAGTTTATAAGCTTTAGGTAGAAATAAATTAATTTTCATATTTTACTAGGAAGAATTTAAAGATCGAACATTCTTAAGTTGCGTTAGACTCAGAGATAATGCTGTCCCAATTATATTTCCTCAACATCCTGTTCATTTGCAAGTGCAAACAAAAGAAAGAAGACCATTAAAAAGAAAAATCTACCACAAATATAGATGAATTACAGAAATCTGGGCAGTCTTTAAAATCAAAACCAAAATTGATGACAGAGTGATCAGTGATATGGAGTATGGAGAAATGGAAATAACCGATGATCATGATTAAACTTACATTGGGAAATTTTTCAAGCATATCTGGTGATATTATAGAATATATAGCTGGATTTATTATGTGTAGTTAAGTGTACAAATCAAGTGTGATAGTTGTGTAAATGCTTTAATTGGATGTAATGAGAAAAGTATTTCTCTAATAAATATTAAAAACAGAGGGGGGTTTGCAAACCCCAAGCCCATATGTCATGAAAATATGTAAACATGCAGAAAAAATTGTAAAAGAATCATTAGCTAGAAGTATAAAAAGATTAGATAATTTAATTAATCAGGTAGTTAGGGATTTATGCTTATATAATGAAGTTTTTTGTGATGTTGAAGAACATTCAGAACTGCTAGAAAATCACAAGATATGATTAGTGGAATGTATTGTTAGGAAATATGTAAACATCAGATTATATCATTATTGTAAACATTTAAATGATAATGTACACTTTAAAAAATTAGAACATACCTAACAAAACTGATACAATTTAAATGACAATAAATTAATTATTTTTTATTGTTCAAATTAATTATTAAAGTAAATTATATACTGTATTTTTCCTCTAACAAAATAGATACAATTTAAAGGACAATAATATTTTTTCAATAATTAATTAATTTTTGATTTTTTCAAATTTTGATAGCTAATTATTGTCTTAAATGATTAACAGAAATAGTAAATTTTTTCAAAATTATTTATAAAACGTTTTAGACTGTTTATTGTTCAAATTAATTGCTAAAGTAAATGTATATACATTTTTTTTGGTCGAAAGAATCGATAGAGAAATAGAATTAAGTGCAAGTTGACAGATTTCCAATATGGCGGACACTGGCTTCAACGTTTATATGATAAACACGGCTAGTGCTCCTTCTATTACTATTCTGTGTTCTGTGTAAGAGAGTGATTGCAACAGGAAATTTGGGTGCCATTTTTGGTTACAAAACGCCAGTTTGCCATTCGTTTTACTAGTATGAAATGGCGTTATATATATAGCCTATATACTATATTTTGCTACAATAAAGGACGTATACAAGTGTATAATTTATTTATAACACTATATTTGCATATAATAAACGGTTGTTAATTTTAATAATAATTTATTTAATTATTATGAAAATTTTGATAATTTTGCATGGTGGAGATTTTCGCGCTTCACCACTGCCGGGATTTTCTTTCTACGGTGATTCTGTCTATTAAATTATTAATTGACAAAAATCCTTCATTTAATAACTTTAATTAAGGGGATATAAATTATATTAACTTAATTTGATAACGTTTTCGATTAAAAATTTTTACCAAAATATTAGTGAAAATGATGGAGCTTCTCTTTATCATTAATAAATAGAATACTGATATGACTATAGACCAGGGATTGAATAACCTTTTTTTATGTAAGGGCCACAGTTAAAACTTTCGAACTGATGCAAGTAAATCATGATAATTTATTCATATATGATTGTAAATTAGCATAGGTATACTTAATGAGACTTCAATAGATGTGAGCGTAATATATCCGAAATATTTGGTCGAATATTAGTCACAATTAGTTTTGAATTATTTTTGAGATATGAATTTCTGTTAGTCGATTTCTTCTTTCACTTTTTGCTAAACTCACACTTTTAAAAAAAAACTGTTGCGGAATAAAACTGTTCACATACATTAAGTTGTGAAAAATAATGATAAAATTTTTGCTGCATATTTCCTTAAGTTGGGAAATTGATTTTCTTTGATGAAAGTTTTATAAAAGTATACCAAATTTTTTCTTTAAAAGTATCTTTCAAATCTAAATTATTTTACAAATCTGTTATCTCCAATTGAAGTTCATTTGCTCATTTTCTATATTTACCGAAAAATGTGCTGTAAAAAACCGTATTTTGTTTCTTCAGTTAAGGAATTTTTTATTTTATTTAATTTATTTTGTAATATTTTGTGCCACGCGGACTGCACAAAATACTAATGCGGGCCCTGGATTGCTCATCCCTCCTATAGACCATGGATGTTATAAAGCAGTGGTGTTCAACCTTTTTTACTATGCGAGCTACTTTTCTATGCTAAGTTATTCGGCGATCTACTCTCTTATAAAGATCACGTTCCCTCAACTTATCTGATTACGTACAACTATGCAGTTAAATGCACTCACTCACTTCGGAAGACCTAAAAACTGTTCACATACATAAGTTGTGAAAAAGCTCCCAACCCTAAAAACTTTATTTATGTATTTAAAAATTTATCTATCTCTTTTAATAATTTTAATACGACAAATAAAACAAATATATTGGAATAAAATATTTATTTCTCTATTTTGGAAAACCCGAATATATTGAAATAAAATATTTATCTCTCTATTTTAGAAAACCAAAGTTAGAAAAAACAACAGATTGATTACAGCAAATGTTACAAAAAATGCTGGTTGATTAAAAAAGAAAACTTAATGTGAAATTTGGCATTGTTTTGAATTCACAATGTTTTCATCGTCAGGTTGATATGAAGAAATGGTCAATCGCAGACCATTTTCATCTTGTCCAGTATTCCAAATGATCATTTGTAATTTGATTTCTTGATTATTATTATTTTCTTTTTTGACATTCATATTTAAAAAAAAGATTCTGACAAGTATGTCGATCCGAAATACGACAGAATTTTTTGCGCAATAGCAGTTAATATTGGAAACTTTTCATGTGTATACTTCCAAATACTAAGAAAATTAGTAATTTGACAATTTTAATGAAAAATAAATAAGCAATAGCAATACACTTCAAAAGAATTAAAAATAATTCAAAATAATGATAAATAAATTATTGTTTTCAGTTTTAATTAAATTTGCAAGGAGGAATCAACTTGGGAAAAATAAATAAAAGATCGACTAAAAATCGCTCCGCGATCGACGGGTCGAACACCCCTGGTGTAGATAGATTTTTTATAAGGAATATTTTTACGAATGATTGATATACTCTGTACAGTGATACATTTTAAACATAAATGTTCTTCAAAAATTTGACAATAACGTACTGTACATATATCATCATTATCATTCCTCGCTTCCATCCTGCATAGGATGGGTCTGAGTTTTGTACAAGAAATTATTCCACTTTTTTCTATCCTCCCACCAGCTTTCATTTTTTACAGTATTCCATTCCACACCTCTGAGCTCCACATCCCGTTTAATATTAATCCCGTTGGTCGTTCCCTAGGACGTTTTCCTTGGAACTTCAAACTCAGAATCTGTACTGGTATTCTTTCTTCCTCTATTCTTCTCACATGGCCATACCATCGTAGTCTGGATCTTTGTACAATATCTTCCACACTGTCCTGATGTAATTCTTCTCTGATGATTTCATTTTTGATTCTATCTCTTCTTGTCTTTCCACAAATGTTTCAGAGTACTTTCATTTCACTTGCTTGTAGTCAACTTCTAATCTCTATTGGTTAGGGTCCAAAATTGGAACATAATACTGTCTGAAGATGCAGAGCTTGGCTTTCTTTGGCACCTCTTTATCCCAAATCAATCCCCCTTACTCAGGAAAAAAAAACAACAGAATGTTTACAAACTCATAAGTTAAGGAAATGCTGGTTGATAAAAATGATGAATGTGAAATTTGGCATTGTTTGCAACTCGCAATATTTTTATAGTCAATTGATATGAAACAGTGTTCAGTCGCAGACAATCATTCAAATGATCATTTGTAATTTGATTTCTTGATTTTTTGTGACGTTCGTATTTGAAAAAGCGGATTTTGACAAGTGTGTTGACCGGAAACACGACAGAATTTTTTTGCGCAATATCAATTAATATTGGAAACTTTTCACGTATATACTTCCAAATGATAAGAAAATTACTGATTTTGCAATTTTAACGAAAAATAAACAATAGCAATACACTTAAAGAGAATTAAAAAAATACAAGATAATGATAAATAAATTATTATGTTTTCAGTTTTAATTAAATTTGTAAGGAGGAATCAGCTTGAAAGGAATAAACACGCAATAGACCAAAAATCGCTCCGCGATCGACGGGTTGAACATCCCTGCAATATATCATAAAAAGTAGAAGTCAGTACACCCACTGACAAGCCATAAACGGCACTTCTTCTGGTACAGTTATTATATTCGAAATCTTCCACATTTTCTGAAGTTCTTAAAAGTTATATTTTCAATAAAATTACACATGTCTTTGGAAGGAATACAAGAGCGATTTATCTGTATTCTAGAAAGCAACGATTGCTATTTTGCTGAAAGATATAGCTTCTAAGGTTCATAATGAATGACCTCCATCTAATTCTAAGCTAAACACAAAAATAATTGTTCTTCTGTGATAAGTATCAACAGAAACACTTTCTTATAAATATATATGTGTGAGTAGAGTATTACTGATACGTGCTTTCACCAGTCCTAAGTAATAATCACTCGTAAGTTTAGATTTAATGCATAGACATAATATTCCACTCATAATATCTGACATAAATTGCGGATTTTCACTTCATAAGTGGGAGTAATGTCTCTCAGGTCGATGTAAATGTGATGCTGGAAATTTCTGTTCAAAAAATTATATTTTAATGTTTTTCATTTATGAAAATTTAACACAAAAGGAAAAATGTTACCTGATATACGATTCTTAATCTGGTTGCCATAATTTCATTGATAATTTCTTTCCAGAAAGAGCAGACTTCTTTGCATAATTCTAACTCTGAAATGTTTTTTTCCTAGTATGCATTTGCATATGTTAGGCATAATTTGCAATATAAAAGCAATTCCTTCCGTAAGCTATAACTTTATCCCCTTTATTTCCATTACTGAAGTAAAGACTGAAACGTAAGAAGAATTTTACTTTATTTCGGCTTTAGCCATATTTTTAATTTAAGATTAAACTTTCTAATTATTCAATATCCACATTAATGATGCAAATTCAATTATATTAATTTATGTGTAAACATTTATTCATTACTTGTGATAATATTTAATAGAAAGTATATATAATTAAGAAAACACATAATAAATAAATAAAAATATTCAAATCTTTAAATTATTTTAATATATGAAACCTTTTACCTTTAAATTATTTTAATATATGAAACCTTTTACCTTTAAATTATTAATAACCGTTAATATCAGTTCTCATTCTTACCAGCGTTAATGATGCTCCATCAAACTATGAAAGAATCAGCTGATTCTAATGTTACTTAACCTTATTAAAATAAGCAATAATAGAACTTACATTAGATGTTAATATACACTATGTTTGCAAGTACACAGTAGAATATATTCATAACTGTTGGATAAAAAAATTACACAGTGGCACTCGAGAGAAAAGGTAGCGACCAACAGAAAAAAAATGAACAAAAATATTCGAAACTGCTTATAAAATAAAACTTTGATTAAAGGAGTTCATTTGCAGTATATAAGAACCATTAATAATATATATTCTTTATTGATCAGTCCTTCATAAGTGGACATAATAACTTATACAGAGTTGTCAGATTTATTGCACATGTAATAGATCATAATACAAATGCGATTTCAGCAGCGAGTAGTCATGAAAAATATTTAAAAATGATTAACATAAGTTGTGTAAAAACAAAAAGAAAGACATAACAGTAAAGATGTGTATCAAGTTCAGCAAATTTTTACTTGAAATATCAACATTTATTCAGGATCAGATATTTCAAATTTTGTTAGAATAACAAGATGTCCCACATGAATTCCGATTTCAGTTGAACTAAACCAATACAATTATTGCCGAGGAAGAAACAGGCTTGATTTTATGCAGATATCTAGCATTATTTATGTCGAAGCAACGACACAGAATTCCGTTTTCAATACCAAAAAATCCTAAATAACTTCCATAACGTAAGAGAGATACACTAAAAACGGTTTCTTATAAAACAGTTAAAATGTAAGATAAGTTACATTTACATAGAAAATTTCCGAAAATGAATCCAGCGCATTTGTTCGGATTCTCTTCTGTAATGGTGTAATAGTGTTTTATATTTTCGAAGTGAAGTTTTGTATAAAATAATATCAGGCATGATCCTGATTCTACACGAAGTGACACAGAATACATCCTCCTCCCAGAGAAGGTAATTACTTTATATACAAGAGTCCCCTTATCAGGATGATTAATTAATCCTACCATTCGATGTTTAGGATAAATAAAAGAGTGGCGCAGATCATAGATTATTCTAAATAAACAGGAATTAATTAATCCACTGACAATAAAATACATTTCAACTCTTCTTCTAGTATATTTATTATATCTGAAATCTTCCAATGTTTTCTGCTAACTTAACAGTAGTATTTCTAAAAAAATTGGGCTTGTCTATCGAAGGAAAACAATAGTGATTTATCTGTATTCCAGAAAGCAACGGAAATATTGCTATTTTGCTGGAAGATATAGTTTCTAAGGATCTTAATAAATGACCTCCACCTATTTCTAAGATAAAAACAAAAAAAATATTGTTTTTCTATGACAAAAATCATCAGAAACACTTTCTTATCAATATGTATGTGTGAGTACAATATTACTGGTACGTGCTTTCTCCAGTCCTAAGTAATAATCAGCCGTAAGTTTAGATTTAATGCATGGACATGATATTTCACTCATAATTTCTGACATAAATTGCGGATTTTCACTATCTTGCTTCAGAAGAGGGAGTAATATCTCTGGTCGAAGTAATGCTTCACGTAAAACAGATACTGGAAATTTCTATTCAAAAGATTATATTTTGAGATTTCTGCATTTATGAAAATTTAATACAAAAGAAAAAATGTTATCTGGCTAACGACTTTTAATCTAGTTATTCATAATTTCTTTGAAAACTTCTTTCCAGAAAGTACACACTTCTTTGCATATTATCAACATATGGTTAAGTTTTACAGTATATATTAATAAGTCAGGGCGGTCAGCACCAATTGCTTTCAGAAAACTTTTTTGAAAAAATTTTCAAATACCTCTGCCTCTATCCAATCATTGCTAGTTGCCGCATAAGTGATTCCAGGATAACCAGTGTTTTCTGGGGCCCAAATATATTTGCCTTTGAAAAGTATCAGTGGTGGAACTTTATCACCATAAGCAGAAGCAAGGAATAAAACTGTTATATTTTCTCTTCCAGGGATTATGTTTTCCCTATCAATTCTGTCTAAACATGGGAGTTGGTGTCACGTGATACTGCTAACTCGAATGCGTTGTAACACGAATAACTCGAGAATAAGGCCCCAGTACTGACAGTACGAGTGGAACCAACTTTTGCTTTTGACGATCCGTACAAAAACTAGTTTCGTCTAAATTCCAAATTCTTGTTGGTTTATTTTCGAGTACCAACTCCACAACTGTATTTTTCAACATTGTGAAATATTGGTCAAATATAAAGGGATTGCAATTATTTCGAAGAGCTATCTCTATTTTTAGAGATTTTTTTAAAGACAAGTTATTTCTTTGCGAAATCTAGAAACCAATCTTCGCCAGGGACACTGTGTTTAAAAAGAGTTTTCATTTTGCTGATCTTAACAAACTGTCCAAAAAAGCTCTAATATATCCTTTCTGGACAATCCAAATCCGTATTTCTCTAATATTAATAGGCCATCAGCCAGTCGCTTTTCATCTTAGAATTGCAGTGCTTCTACCAAATGATTTTGATTTTATTCCATGTCTTCCTTTTAAACGGTCCAGTATTGTATATTTTTTGCTGGCTGTGGAAGCATTGATACGTCCTGCCTTGATCTCTTCAATAGGCTTTTTCAAAGGTTTCTTTTCAATTATCGCTCCTGTTGATTTTTGATGTAGCTGCAACACATGTTATACGCAAGAAGAACAAGTTAACAAATTAAAATGTAGAACACGAAACAATAAAATTGAACGCGTTATGAAGCCAGAGCAGCATAATACGCGATTACCCCAAGGTGCTGATCTACACTTGCCCCAGGCAACAATATTTAAGGTGCAAGAGCGTACCAGGTTTTTTCTCGATAAATTTTAAAATGTCAAAAAATACTGTTCATTTAATGTAAACTTTAATCAATATTCATCATATTTACCAAAAATCCGGTCTCTAATATGGAGTTATCCGAAGAATTATTTCACTTTTAAGATACTGTCAAAGATGTATGTGCTGTTTGGACTAGACGCTTTTGTAATGCTTTATGTAAATTTTGGAATCGTGTCTTTCGTCGTGCGTTATATATGTCGATAGATTGATATTAACTTGTAGTAAAATACTTCATTATCAAAATATTGTTTATCTTATAATAAAAAAAAATTCCGATAATGCACTTAATCCACTCTGCCTTACCTTACATTAAACATTTATACATTACTTGAGATATCATCTAACTGAAACTCTGCATAATTATGAAATAACAAATAGATAATTCAAATAATTTATTATTTTTATTTATTTTTGACATTACAAAATCGTACAAGCGTGCCCCTCGGGCGGTCTGGTATCCGTATGGGGTCTCATCGGAGACCCTAGTGACGGATTTGGTTACCGCCAGCAGTCCCGGTTCCATGTAGATAATTTTTGACATTACAAATCGTACAAGCGTGCCCGCCGGACGGTCTGGTATCCGTATGGGGTCTCATCGCAGACCCTAGTGACGGATTTGATTACCGCCAGCAGTCCCGGTTCCATGTAGGAACCCGGGGGAGTGAGACCCCAGTGACGTACGCGACAACCACCGAATGGTACGAGGTGACCCCTTTAAGAGCATTTTACTCCACGTGGGGTTTTTTTTGTCAATAGATGACGCCACTTTCCACTCAGTAAGAGTAATAAATGGCGTGGCGAAACAAGCCCTTCCACAGGCTGCCCACCCCTGCGGAGGGGTCAGCCGGATTGTGGAGGACGGGGATCCACGGGCCGGCCCCGGACCCCATGATAAATATCTTCAAGAGTCGAAGCCGGGTCCTCCAGAGTGGAAAGCCGAAGCGTTTCCACGCGGCCAATCCGACCAACCTCCACGTGGTGTTAGACGGTGGATATATTCTAGTCCCTTACAATCGTAGCTTACTTTCCGCCACGTTTTAAATATATCTGACGTCATATGTAAACAATGCTACGATTGGTTGTAGTTACGCATAAACCTCAAGCAGAACGAGAAAGTTCAGCTGAGCTAATGTCAATTTTCTACCCTGTTTCTGCCTAGATATCCACAAATTTCTGCTTTTTGCCTCTGTGCTATTCTGCACAGAAAATTCTCAATATGTTCTAGGCTTCAATATACCGACGTATTTACGACGCGTTTTACGCCTGTGAGACCCAGCTTTTAGTAAACTTTTATTTTTCCCTATTATCAAAAAAACCGTTATGGTATGTCTGTAATCCTTTCTTCAAATGTTATTTTACTATTTTTTTGTATTTTAGCCTTCAATTATTATGGTAATCCTAACAGTGGCGCCGAGAGGGCGGGGAAGAGGAGACAAAATTTCTCCGTGCCCGAAGAAGATTGAAGGGCCCGGGCCGCTTCCTAACAATAAGAATTTATTATAAATATAGGCCCAAAACCTGGTTCGTACCCGGCCCGGGGATTTCTCTCGAAGCTACTGAATCCTAGTTATTAAAAGAACGGATTTCCACTAACAGACAGACTGAGGGGCCCGGGCCGCTTCCTAACAATAAGAATTTATTATAAATATAGGCCCAAAACCTGGTTCATACCCGGCCCGGGGATTTCTCTCGGCGCTACTGAATCCTAGTTATTAAAAGAACGAATTTCCACTAACAGACAGACTGCTGGAACTTGCTTTATTTTGGAATGATTGATGAATAATGCCGTTTAACGCTAACGTTTCTCGATCATAACTGGATTTGGCAAGATTTTTACTTTTCACAGATCTTTTAACTGATAAATGCATTTTAGACTAAATTCTCAGTTTATTATTAAATAAAAAACATTTTATTGTTATTAATGGATCTGTTATGAATTATTTCAATTCAAACATAAATATACCGCAGAGATTTTCTTAAACGCTCTTCTTCTTTTCGTTTATAGTGGGTAATTATATAGGGAAATGCACAGTTACATTGTTTTTACTTACTAAATTTTGAATCTCTATCGTAAACAAATAAATAAAATAATAAGTAAGCTCACTATTGCTGGGTGAAACCCGCAAATTTTTGCGGTTATAAACATTTTAGATATTTTAATAAATGTTTGCTACAATTTATTCTCTTTATATTCGGGATTTTGTTTGAATTTTTCCGAACTTTGATACAATTAAAACTTTTTACCGTAGACAAGGCCCGGCTCCTCCTGCGTTGCACATGACTCACGGCCACGCAGAAGGATCCAGGTTCGCGTCACAAATCTGGAAGCTATTAAAACATTTTTCGGAGTGATGGGCCAGGCCCTGCCATCTCCGTCTTTCACCATTCGGAAATCTGGAAGCTATTAAAACATTTTTCGGAGTGATGGGCCAGGCCCTGCCATCTCCGTCCTTCACCATTCGGCCCCCTTCCACGAATGTGGGTGCAGCCCTGGTTGGAACTGGCTCTGCCCCTACTTCACCATTCGGCCCCCTTCCACGAATGTGGGTGCAGCCCTGGGGGAACTGGCTTTGCCCCTTAATAATCTGCCTGATTGGAAAGGGGCATAAAATATAAGTTTATATATAAATTAACCGTGAGTAAAAACTTGATGAGGAATGTAATCCTCGATCTATTAAATGATCTCTATTTTTCTTTTTTCAGTAGGGTAATTCCGTGGTGGAAGCATTCGCGAAGCGTTGCATTTTTACATCGCAGGCTGTACACTCTCCAACGAAGAGTTTCAAGAACAGCGTTGCCAGATCCGAATTGTTGAAAGTAGCGAACTGAAGGACTATGAGACATCAAAAAATTTAAAAAGGGATTATATGACAAATAAAAAACGATAATCATGTGCAAAAAGCTGCTAGATTAAACAACAAATATAACTGTAAAATTTATACAAAATTATAAAAATTAAAATAAATGAAATATTGTTGATATGGCAACAATGGCAATGCGGTTCTCCAGACCAAGGACGTCCTTCAGACGTAAGGACCACAGATTAGTAGTTTACCGAAATAATAAACAGCATATTACTCGACATCCGCCATTAATTTGGTAACTAGATTATAATGATCACATGATTATTGCACGTGAGTATTATAATCCACTGAAGTTGATTAGATAGTAAAGATGATCAGCAAAAAGCTGCTAGATTAAACAACAAATATAACTGTAAAATTTATACAAAATTATAAAACTTAAAATAAATGAAATATTGTTGATATGGCAACAATGGCAATGCGGTTTCTCCAGACCAAGGACGTCCTTCAGACATAAGGACCACAAATTAGTAGTTTACCGAAATAATAAACAGCATATTACTCGACATCCGCCATTAATTTGGTAACTAGATTATAATGATCACATGATTATTGCACGTGAGTATTATAATCCAATGAAGTTGATTATATAGTAAAGATGATCATTATAATCCAATATCCGCTAGCTAGAATATCACGTGGTTATTGTAACCCAATGAGATCGCTAAAAAGAACAAACTTATATAATAGATTAGTTATCTCTAATAGCACATCACTACATGGTCATTAAGCCTAATCAAAGTCTAACTTTAGGCATATTAAAGCTAAATAAGATTATAATTGTAAAATTTCTACAAAATTCTAAAATTTAAAATAAATCAAACTTTTTTGCTACAGCAGCAAAAGAGATTGGTTCCACTTCGAAATTTCTGTTAATTTAAGTCGGTAACGGATGGAAATTTTTATTTTTAAATGGATGAAACCAGACAGAGTTTTAGAATACTTGACTGCTTATATGGACACTTATGCAAAATTACCGTAAAATTTATGATAAATATTTTAAAAAATTTTAAATTTCGAACACAATCTTAATAACAATATAATACGATTGTTGAAAGTATATATCAAAGCTATCTAATAGCACATCACTACATGGTCATTAAGCCTAATCAAAGTCTAACTTTAGGCATATTAAAGCTAAATAAGTTGGTCTTTTTTTACTTCTAAAACAAATTCTGTATCTGAATTCCAACCACACGGTTGAACTTTCGCCATTTTCCAAGTATATAAAACATTCATTTCTATTGGCTGATTGCTTTCTTCGCGGCTTGCTGTGCGTACTGATTGGTCAAAGTTCAATATTTTCATCTCCTTTCGCGCAGCAACGCTCGTTAACTCGAGCAGCCGCACGGGAAAAGCTAGTCCAAGACACACTGTATGCGCGTAACCGCGCGAAGTTGCTTTCTTAAGCCTAGGAAAACACCGACACTTTTCTGCGCAGAATTGCAGAAAGAGCGGCAAAAAACAGAAAGAAATTTATGCGTATCTAAGCAGAAACAGGGCAGAAAATTGACATTAGCACAGCTCAAGTTTTTCATTCTGCTCGAGGTTTCTGCCTAACTACAACCAATCGTAGCATTGTTTACATATGACGTTATATACGTTTAAAACGTGGCGAAATGTAAGCGATCATTGCCTGCTGTAAATACTGAGATATTTATCAAAGACATATGAAAATATTCCTTATGTCTTTATTATTTCTTATGTCTTTATGACAAAAAGAATAAAAATTACAAGGATATAGTTTTAAAGCAATCTATATGGAAAGCTATAGGCTTACGGCATAATACAACAGGTAATAAATATTCTGAAAAGAACATCCGATTACATTTGTATGACGCAGAGAAATTATATATTCATAAATTATAATAAGGTAATAAATATTCTGAAAAGAACATCCGATTACATTTGTATGACGCAGAGAAATTATATTATATTCATAAATTATAATAGAATATAAATAATGATTTTCTTTAAAAATGAAAATGTTTCATATTTAAAAAATATTCGTAATTATTTTTAGAATACATTTATAAATTATCAGTTTGTTAAACATAAGAAAAACACAAGGTTCCGCTTTCGTTTCTTAACTGTAGTGCATTCCGCCGCCATTTTACATCCTCTGCCGATCGATAATCACAGATAACTTTGTGAAAAGTAAACCATAATACTATATTTCTTTTCTAATTTATAAATATAAAATTATGAAAAAAGAAATATAGCATTATGGTTTACTTTTCACAAAGTTATCAGTGATTTTTTTTGTCAACAGATGATGCCACTTTCCACTCAATAAGAGTACTAAGTGGCGGGACGAAACAAGCCCTTCCACAGGCTGTCCCCCAGCGGAGGGGTCAGCCGGATTGTGGAGGACGGGAATCGACGGGCCGGGCAAAGTGGCGGGACGAAACAAGCCCTTCCACAGGCTGCCCACCCCTGCGAGCGGCTGGGCGAAATCAGCTTTTTCACAGTCTGCCCACTCCTGCGGAACGGGGCGAAACAAGCCCTTCCACAGGCTGCCCACCCCTGCGGAGGAGGTCAGCCGGATTGTGGAGGACGGGGATCAACGGGCCGGGCCCGGACCTGGGGCGAAACAAGCCCTTCCACAGGCTGCCCACCCCTGCGGAGGGGTACAAACAAGCCCTTCTACAGGCTGCCCACCCCTGCGGAGGGGTCAACCGGAATTTGTGGATCGACGGGCCGGGCCCGGACCCCATGATAAATATTTTCAAGGGGACGACGGGCCGGGCCCGGACTCCATGATAAATATTTTCAAGGGGTGGGGCCCACCTCTGCGGAGGGGTCAGCCGGATTGTGGAGGACGGGGATCAATGGGCCGGGCCCGGACCCTATGATAAATATTTTCAAGGGGTGGGACCCGGTCCAAAGGCTGCCCACCCCTGCGGAAGGGTCAGTCGGATTGTGGAGATAGGGGATCGACGGGCTGGGCCCGGACCCCATGATAAATATTTTCAAGGGGTGGGACCCAAGATTCGAACCCCGGACCCCATGATAAATATTTTCAAGGGGGGATCGACGGGCCGGGCCCGGACCCCATGATAAATATTTTTAAGGGGACGGGGATCGATGGGCCAGGCCTGGACCTCATGATAAATATTTTCAATGGATGATCCGGACCCCATGATAAATACTTTCAAGGGGATTTATCCTAGATACTCGAGATACTATAGAACCCGAGACTCGAACCCGGGTCCTCCAGAGTGGAAAGCCAAAGCGTTTCCACCGCGGGCCGGGCCCGGACCCCATGATAAATATTTTCAAGGGGTGGGACCCTACCGGGCCCGGACCCCATGATAAATATTTTCAAGGGGTGGGACCCGATATTCGAACCCTGGTCCTCCAGAGTGGAAAGCCGAAGCGTTTCCACGCGACCAATCCCGAACCCGGGTCCTCCAGAGTGGAAAGCCGAAGCGTTTCCACGCGGCCTATCCGGCGCCCGGACCCCATGATTTGATTTTCAAGGGGTGGGACCCGAGACTGTACCCCGGGTCCTCCAGAATGGAAAGCCGAAGCGTTTCCACGCGGCCAATCCCAGTGATTGGACCCCATGATAAATATTTTCAAGGGGGACCCGTGACTCAAACACGCCCCATGATAAATATTTTCAAGGGGTGGGACCCGGGATTCGAACCCGAATCCTCCAGAGTGGAAAGCCGAAGCGTTTCCACGCGGCCAATCCGGCCAGTTATCAGTGATTATCGATCGGCAGAGAATGTAAAATGGCGGCGGAATGCACTCTACATAACTCACTTTACTGCATTTGTGTGTGTGTGTGTGTGTGTGTGTGTGTCACCTGCTATATTTTGCAGAAAACAGAACCAAAACACAATGAAACTTTTCTGCATTTCGCTATTCTGCGCAGAAAAGTGTCGGTGTGTTCTAGGTTTTATGCTTCGCTTCGCGTCGCGTTCAGAGTGTCAAAGCCTTAATAGTAAATATGAAGCAAATGCTTTTTTAAGTTAAACAAATTACAGATATATTATTTTTTTTTATCTATTGTAAAACATAGTATGCATCTATACGAAAAATAAATGCATCTGAAATAAAAAATTTTTGAAATCATTATTAAGATTACTTGAAAAACTGTTGTTGTTCTTATTGATCCAGAAAGCAAATGTGATTCTCGAGTATTTGAGATTCTGCTATGTGGCTCGTAGTGACATGACCCTGGGTATAAATTGTTACCAAACGGCTAGGTAAAGTATCATTTGATTATTGTAACCAATGAGATCGCTAAAAGGAACAGGCTCATCTTGTATTCTGAGTCAGGTCAAAAGACCGCTCCCCTGCTCCACCTACTAGGGTACTTACAGGGTACTCCACGACTGCGAGAATAATCTCACTTGTCAGCTTAATCATTGCCTGCAACTGGGGTGCGGACTCGCCTGCCATCTCCTGATCCACAAAGTGAACGAAATATGAGTACGGCGGACTCGCTCAGTTTGCCAGGCCTAGGAGTAAGAAGGCCGCATCCATATCTCGTGCACTGTGTCGCCGAAGCGACCTATACAATGCCGAGAATCGCCTCCGTCCACAAAGGGAGCAGATACACAAAGAGGCTGAACGGATTTGCTACTGCACCGACCGTTTTCATCCCCGAAGGGATCGAAAACACTAGAGGCTGAACGTACTTGCTACTGCCAGCTCTCCTGTAAAAGGAGATCCTTAGGACACCATAGTTTAGGCATAACCGCCACGAAAAACGCGACAACCCGCCGGAAGGTCGGAAAGAAAGAAATCGCCGAACCTTCCACAGAATGCAGAACCCTTACTAATAATCGCATCGGGAGGGTGAAACGCATGACGGCGATCCAGCCCAACTGGAAAAGGGGCGAGAATTTCCCCCGGTTCGATCACCAATGTAGCCCACTGCCATCGCCTGATTGGTGGGCCACCATGGAGATGATATCGACGACGCCCAAATAATTAAAGCTGAAACTGAAACGTTAAATTTATATCTATTCTATTATCAGCTGACTTTCTGGCGAAGATACGCCATATAAACCGAAAACTGATGTGAAATTACATATAAACTGAAATTCAAGTGTTTGAATTTAATTTTTGCGACCCCATTTGTGGTCGCGATCCATCGTTTGAGAAGCGCTGATACACATCACTGATATTTCTGACTTATTTAATTATTATAACGATGATATTTTTTTAATTTTAAGTAAATCTGCAACTTTTGTCAAATAGCACTGTTTCTTTTTCTTGTCTCATTACAAAGTATGATTTCAGTTGCTCATGATTACTGTCTTAGGCATGACGACCAGCCGACCCAACTTGAAAAGGGGCGAGAATCTCCCCCGGTTTGATCACTGTTGTAGCCCACTGTCCGCACCAGACTGACGGGCCACCATGGAGACGATATCGACAATGCCGTGCAATGGCCGGGCTCCACTGGCGGGCCACCATGGAGACGATATCGACAGACGCCGTGCAATGGCCGGGTTCTACGACCAGCCGCCCAACTTGAAAAGGGCGAGAATCTCCCCCGGTTCGATCACCGATATAGCTCACTGTCCGCGCCAGACTGGTGGGCCACCATGGAGACTATATCGACCGACGCCGTGCATTGTCGGATGGACGGAACGCATGACGACGAGCCGAACCAACTTGAAAAGGGGAGCGAGAATCTGCCCCGGTTCGATCACCGATGTAGCCCACTTCCGCTCCAGACTGGCGGGCCATCATGCAGACGATATCGACCGACGCCGTGCAATGGCCAGACAGGGGCGAGAATCTCCCCCGGTTCGATCACCGATGCAGCCCACTGTCAGCGCCTGACTGGCGAGCTACCATAGGGACGATATCGACCGACGCCGTGCAATTGCTGGGCTTCTGGCGCCTGGCCGTGGCGAATATCGCTCGGATCAACTCTCCGAAGTTTTATGATTCCCTAGGAAGCGAGCTTCCCCGGCCTCTGGATGGACCCAGTCAGCCCGAGCCAGGCCAACCCTCGGGTGGGAACAGTAACGGCTTCTATCTCTTTACCATTCTTCCCTTCGGACCGTCTTAGGACACCAAAGCTCGGGCACAACCGTCGCGAGAATCGCGACAGCCCGCCGGAAGGACCGAGAGTATAGTAATCCCGAACCTTCCACAAAAGCAGAACCCTTACTAAAAATCGCATCGGATGGACGGCAATTCTTAATCCCGGATCCGCAGGGCTCGGACGGTCGAGTGGCGAACTACAGAGCATCCATCAACGAGGGATGGGTGCAGCCACGCTCTACCGACCCTATAGGAATTTCTTCACTAGGGGCAGACCCTATAGGGAGCGTGGGAAAGGCCCACGCTCCCTATTGTGATTCCCTAGGAAGCAAGCTTCCCCGGCCTCTGGATGAACCCACTCAGCCCGAGCAATTCCAACTCTCGGATGGACACCAATCGAATATCGCTCGGATCAACTCCCCGAAGTTTTGTGATTCCCTAGGAAGCAAGCTTCCACGGCCTCTGGATGAACCCACTCAGCCCGAGCAAGGCCAACTCTCGGAGTGAACCACTCCCTTTCGTCTCGCCGAGGACACACCAACGTCTGCACACGCCCGTCGAAGGTGTGGGGTCGTCTTCGCCAAGCATTTGGCAACCGCTTTGTTTCTCCCTGTCAGTATGGAGTGGACACCGTAACGGCTTCTATCCCTCCACCATTCATCCCGTCGGCACGGTACAACGCCTGAAGATTGGGATCCTTATAGAGAACCGGTACCTCACGCAGGGCATACGTCGGGCTGATTCTTAATCCCGGACCCGCAGGGACTTGGGGGGTCGGTCGGCGAACTACAGAGCGCCCACCGGCGAGAATGAGGGTGCAGCCCCGGCTCTACTGACCCAGAAAGAATTTCTTCACCTGGGGCAGTGTCAGGACTACCCGGGTGCCCAGTCCGAGTTCTACACCCGACACTGCTGGGCCTCTCTATAGAAAGTCAACCGAGACCCGAAAACTGATTTTAGCCAATCTCCCCCACATCTCGGGTATGGGTTTCCCCCCTCTCGAGGCCGCACACCTTGAGTGGTGAGAGGGCTTACCGGCTGTCACTATGCCTGTATCTGGTATATCTGGGCCGATACGTCCATAGTGACAGGGAGAAACTAAGATGACAGGCATAGTGACAGCCGGTAAGCCCTCTCGCCACGTCAAGGCGGGCGCCCTCCAGAGGGTTGCGGCCAGAGCAGCAAAGTGTCGAAATCTTTATTGACTGTGTGCCGCCAGGCTTTACAAAGTCAATAAAGGTTATATAGATAAATAATATAGATGGCAAAATAACAGAGAAAAAAGACGGCAAAAATACGGACTTCGGAAGAGGGAACAATGGAGCGGGCCAAAGTCCTCAAATAAATTCTGAACCAGTCCTCCGAGTGAAACTTCCTCTAACAAATTTTGAGAACTAATTAAAGGAAAAAAATCGAATAACCGTTGGAAATCGCCTATTCGCCCGGATCTCGGTTGACTTTCTATAGAGAGATCCAGCAGCAATTTAACTGGTCGGCGTGGAAAAGGCCGACTAGTTAAATTGCGGAAAAGGCCTGGAAAAGCTAGGAGCCACTTAGTCAATCCCTGTCACTATGAAAGTATCGGCCCGGCTGCAAAACAGATGCGAGCATAGTGATAGCCGGTAAGCCCTCTCACCACATCAAGGTGGGCCCCACGTCGAGAGGGTTTCCCCGGCCTCTGGATGGACCCACTCAGCCCGAGCAAGGCCAACTCGGGTGGGCACCGTAACGGTTTCTATCCCTCCAACATCCATCCCTTCGGCACGGTACAACGCCTTAGGATTGGGACCCTTATAGAGGGCTCGTACCTCATGCGGGGCATACGTCGGACCAATTCTTAAGGCCTGTTTCCACTTACTCCGCGCGGACGGAAAAATGCGCTAGCGCAAATAGTCAGCGGCAAATGCGCGGCGCACAATCTGCTTAAATTGTTTCCACTCCCCTCTTACTGAGCTTAACCTTGAGCGATGACCTTGAACTTAGCATAGACAGAAATGGAAGCTAGAAACGATTTTTTAATTCTCCTGCAGGGGCAATATCTTGTCATAATCATATTAATCATTGATTTCTAAATATTTAATTTTACTAGAACACTTAAGTTTCCATATCTGTTCATTGAAATTACAGATTTTTATATTCACTATGGTTCTCAATGCTGTACAAGTGCCAGGAATTGCACTTGTACAGCACTGAGAACCATAGTGAATATAAAAATCTGTATCAGCGAGGGATGGGTGCAGCCATGCTCTACCGACCCTATAGGAATTTCTTCACTAGGGGCAGCAAACTGGGGGCCGGGGCGTGGGCCTTTCCCAGGCCGACCAGTTGAATTGCTGCTGGATCTCTCTATAAAAAGTCAACAGAGATCCGGGCGAATTACCCGGCTAGGACTTCCCACGGCTTGTCTACTAGGGTGAACCACTCCCTTTCGACTCGCCGAGGACACACCAACGTCTGCACACGCACGTCGAAGGTGTGGGGTCGTCTTCGCCAGAGTTTCGCCTAACATTAACCTCTTTGTTTCTCCCTGTCACTGGACGCGTGGGGTCCAGAATTTCGCCAAGCATTTGGCAACCTCTTAGTTTCTCCCTGTTACTATGGACATATCGGCCCCGGTATACAGATACAGGCATAGTGACAGCCGGTAAGCCCTCTCGCCACGTCAAGGCGGGCGCCCTCGAGAGGGAAAGGAACAGGCCTAAGGATTTTATTATATAGATTTATAAAATATGAAAAATTTCCGATAGTTATTAATTTACCATGCTCATTATTATAATGTAGCATGCATGTACAGTCTAGTCCATAAAGTTTTGCCTACTCCTCGTAGGAGCTGTGCTTGCCGGAAGTTGATCGGTTGCACAATCAGGTACTTGTACTGAGAATCAAGGTAGATCAGAATGGACCTGTCCCTTCTGAATGAAAATAGGGTGGCAGGTATACGCGTGGGATGTGCTCGTCACGTGCTTTCTCCTGACAAGAATAAGTGATAGCTGCTCACGGCAGCATCGTTAACTTAAAGCCTAAATTAATGAATAACCGGTAGCGGCTGACAGCAGTATCGCTAAAGCCTCTTTCTACCACTCCGAATAGCCGAGTTCGAATCCGAGCTGGAATGATTATTTTTTTTGTTCTTTTCGGGTTTTCAGTTTCGTTTAAATTTTAAACATTGTGTGTAATGGACACCATAAAAAGATAAAAAATTTTTTCAGCCAAATATGCAGTTTGATCTGTTCATTTGAGGGTTGAAAACTATACATGTTAACTTGTGTGTCGTCTTTTTATTCTATACTTTAGTTTTAAATAAAGTATTTAATAATTTGTATCGTCGTTACTTTTACCAAAATCCTCTTTTGTTCAAATCATTTAATATTGTTTATTCGATATGTATATCGAGTAAACAATATTAAATGATTTGATAAATATCGATACCTATTTTTATTATAAGTTTTAAATTTATCGATAAATTTAAAACTTTTTCGGAAAAAATACAAAAAATATGAAAACTGGTAAATCTACCTTATTAGTTATATATACTTTTGTTTTTAGCTCTACTATCGCATATTGGTCACTTTTTTCACACGTTTGTCCAATTAGCTCCTCCTCTTTAGATACAGTGTGTTCTACGC
>AYEL01082190.1:0-36431 GCA_000484575.1 Olivierus martensii | reverse complement strand
AAATATTTTTTCGTTGTAACGTTGGTAACCGTCAGCGAATTTTAAAATAAAAAGTTGTCGGCTAGCTTGGGTCGACCGTTACCCAAATTATTATATAAGTGGAATCCGAGTAGAATTGTTAGTCGGTTAAAAACGGTAAAATGGATTATGAACTGACGGAATAAATTACGATGCTTTTTCCATTCTTCGTGGCATGGTAAAGATGGACTGTAGTAGTAAGCAGTACAGTTATTCGATGTACCTTAGTATTTAGTTTGAGTTCATTCGCGTTTGATAACCCGGAGATTCTAAAATGAGAAAGCCAAAATTAACCATTTTTGGTAGAAATCAAAAATGGATAAAATCTATTCGAGAATGTGAAAAGTTCTACAGTACAGATGGAGGAATTATATAAGGTAAGTAATAATTTAAAAATTACAGTAGATTTAGAAAGTATACGTAGAGTATATAATTCATTTCAACTACGTAATTTGGTACGGTCCTATTTTGGCGGCTCTCAAAAATTCGACCCCCTTATAGCGCATTCCCTAATTTGGAGGTGCTGAGTCCAAAAGTGTAATTACTTTTTACCGCTGACGCCCCGTTATCGAGATACAAAGGCCCCAAATTTGAGGCCTATCAGTCGAATTTTTAATGTAATTTTAAGAGATATTGTATATGTGAGAATGTGATAAGTTCTACAGTACAGATGGAGGAATTATATAAGGCTTGTGATAAAAAGGTAAGTAATAATTTAAAAATTACAGTAGATTTCGAAAGTATACGTAGAGTATATAATTCATTTCAACTACGTAATTTGGTACGGTCCTATTTTGGCGGCTCTCAAAAATTCGACCCCCCTTATAGTGCATTCCCTAATTTGGAAGTGCTGAGTCCAAAAATGTAATTACTTTTTACCGCTGACGCCCCGTTATCGAGATAAAGGCCCCAAATTTGAGGCCTATCAGTCGAATTTTTAATGTAATTTTAAGAGATAATTTCAAAATTATAATGAATTTTGATGTGATTTTACATTCCGAATCGAATGCAACTATTTTCGTTGACCTATGACCTACCTTTACGAAATTATGCAATTTTTTTCATTTACGCTGTTTTTATCAGTCCTGAATCTCCGAAAATTCTGTTTTCTCAATTTCGTTTATAAATTTTAGTTGAGATCACTACAATAATCTAAATTATATATCTTTCCTACAACATATGATAAATGTAATAAAATTAAATGTTATGAACAAGCTATCAACGAAATGCCTCCATTTTCTTTCAAATACAAATTCCGCAAAGCATGCTGGGAAATTCATTCTCCTATCGGCAATTTATTCATATATATATTTTTAATTTTTATCAATTAAATTTTCTTTTGATTTCATTAGTTTATTTAGGAATTTAATACTAATTTTATAATAATAATTACTGTAAACATGCATATAAATAATTTATGGTAATTAATAAATATAAATATGAATTAATAAAATCACAGGCTTTCATATTTCAGATTAGATCACGTGATTCCGTTTAATGAAAAATAGGTCCGTCAATTTTTGAAATATACTGTATCATGATTTTACCAATAAATATCTATTTAAAAAAGTGTTCGTTATCCGAACTGTTCGTTAACCGATCAGCCACTAATTTGGCACCTTGCTATAATCGGTAGATGTATGGCTTATATTATATTATTATGCTGAGTTAAATTATTAATCTAATTATTAATTTATTCCATACTTATATATGCGTAGATATTCGATAAAATTCGTGGATGCATTGCAGATAATAAATTGTGGAGCTCTGTTGACGATATGTCACAATATGATAATTAGGTTGTCACAATATGATAATTAGGTCATACATGGCAAATTTCATTATTGGAAAATTAGGTTGTGAGGAACCATCAAATCCTTATCATGCATGCACAAACTTATAATAAATTTAGTTTATAAATAAATCATTTTAAATAGCATAAAACTGTGTGGTGTAATGATGATGGAATGTCATATTTTTTTGTCGTATTTCGAGATTTTTATTTTCATATTTCATGTCATATGTTGTCATTTTTAACGTCATAAATATCCGGAACTTACTTTTAAATATTTCCTGATAAATATTAGTATTATTGAAATTATGAAAATTGGGGAGAATTATGGTATTTTTGAGTGAATATATGGTATTTTGATCCTAAGATTTCCATTGTAAATTATTGGCTATATTTATTCGCGTCGAGAATTTTAAGATCATCATGTTTTAGTAAAACAAAATCAAGTCAAAAAAGAAAAACCTACTAGGCCAGCGCTTCTCAAACTTTTCCACTTGGCCTTTTACCCGAGAATATATTTTTGCGATTCTCGGTATAGAGGTGTATATAAACTAGAAATACGAATTAAAACATTTGCTAAAATTTTTGCGACCCTCAAATTTTGTTATGCCATCCCATATGGGGTCGCGATCCATACTTTGAAAAGCACTGTACTAGGCTATGGTTACTAATTTTACATTACAATATATGAATATAGAAAAAGAAATTTTTTAATTTGTTAAGTTAGAATGTATGCTGTAAAACAATTTGTATTTTAACAATTTATAGATACGTACTGAACAATGGAAGAGAATAAACTCCCGGCACCAATATCGGCATTTGAAATTCAGTCAAAAGAAGCTGGAAACAAATTGGCAAATATGTATGAAATAATTATAATTATTCTGAAGAATTTAGAGTACAATGATTTATTGAATTGCAAGCGAGTCTGTTCTTTATGGAGAGAAGTGTCGGAAGAAATAATGAAATCCAGAATATTTATTGTGAAAGCGGTAAGAGGGATTTATTATTTTTGATAGGTTTAATAACAATTGTTAGCTGACTTTAATATTTCATTACCATTAATAGAGAAAATGTTGAATTTTCTAGACGAAAGATTAGTTTGAATTAAATTATCGAATCATTCTAAATACTTTAGGTGATGGCTTCCAAGATCAATTCAATCACCAAGCACAAACACTTCCCAATAGTTTGGAAACAATGAAGTTACTGCACCGGCATGGCCTATGCTGTTTGCGTATATAAAACTCATAAGAATCCTGTATCAGCAATACCGATAGTAGAAATAAAGGCTAGCATCATATACAATCTTGAGAAGGTATTAACTCGATGGTGCACCATGATACTAGGAGAATCAGATAGGTCAAGGCTGATATCATAATCTGTATTAATAAAACTGACCGATGATTTTGATAGTTTATATCTATCCCTCCGCTTAGAACCAATCTATACACTGTATAACATTCTATAGATTTATGTTGGCGAAGTCCCACAAGCACAAGACATTGCACTTTTATTGAGAGGCATAGGAACTATGATCATATGGGGTGAATATTTCACATTTAAAGGTAAAATCAATGAGCAGACAATAGAAACACCAATAGGTAGTTCATTCGCAAATCCTTTATTGGAAATAATGGTTAGATCCTTGGAAAATCAGTGTATCCCAACCAGGGTTGTAGAGTCGTGGAGTCGGAGTCGGACCTTACAAATTGTAGGGAGTCGGAGTTGGATTTTTTTAAAAGGTGGGGTCTGATTTGGATCATTTCTCATCAGATTCTGCAATCCTGGGTTGCAGAATCGGAGGTTTTTGGGTGGAGTCAGAGTTAGAGTCGGATTTTTGAACTGTCCGGAGTAGAAGTTGGAATCAGACCTTACATATTTTAGGGAGTCAGAGTCGGATCATTTGTCGTCCGAATCTGCAACCCTGATCCCAAACTTCCAACCAATTTTAAAATTCTACATAATGTTCATAGATGATATTATAGCAATATAGGAAGATAAGAAGACGACCATTTCGCTTGCGCTTTTACATTAGATACATATGGTCTCTCCTAAGGAAAGAACAAAGTGAATCTGTTCTTATACCGAATTGGTCCCAAGAGCTAATCAGTTATAAGAAGACAACAATCAGGTACTTCTTTAGGAGGGCGATCATATACTATACAGAACCAACAGATATGAAACAGGAGCTGGATTACATTATGAATATGGGATGGAACATGGCTATAGTAGATTATTCTTACAAAGTATACTGAAGTCTGAAAAGAAATATCTTCACAATATACGTACGAACCACGTACAGATGACTATCCCCGCAACTCAGCAAGATGGATGACCTTACCGTACAAGCTATGAAAATTTAATGTAGTAAATAGCACAGCAGAAGAAAAGTTATAGAAAAGGCCAACTTCAGTATATTTAACCTCTTATGAAATGATAAGAACCCCTTGAAAGGCTTAGAAAAAGAGATGTTTATCCAGTTGAAAATACCCGTCAGGCAGCATCTTATATAGGTGTAACTAAACGAATCAGCCTTGAAGAACATAAGCATGTTATAACCAAAGGAAAGCTAACTATTGCATTATCAATAGAATTCTACATTAGTGACCTGCGGATAAACTGAGATAATGCAAGAATTATTAAACCGCTCAATGCACCAAGGTAGGCTGTAATTACGGAGACTTGAAAATTATGAAGAGGCGATAAACCGAAAAAATCCTGAATGATAGATCGGCAGTTGAAAGAATATGTATTCAAAGACTAATCCGTTTTAAATTAGCCAATTATACATCCAAGGAAGCGATACATTAAGAAACTTAAGTGGATCTTTAAGCAACAACTCATTTCAAATGTCAAGACGACATATCTTCGCTTAAGTCAGGCATTGGCATCATTACATTACCATCATATGCTGAACAACTATTCAAGAAAGGTCCTTCATGTGCCCTATGGAATAAATCTACAATCCTGAACGACATATCTATAGTAGAAGACATGCTCCGTACTACAAGAGTGTTGATTTTTGTTGTTAACATTTTGACTTGTAATCATAACAACTCAGCTTGTTCTATTTGACGATTTTTTTAATTCATTTTATTCTGTAACCTGATGATGGTTTAGTGCCGAAAGCTTTTGTAACTCTTTAATAAAGTAATATTAGCTGCAAAAAGTGCTTATTTTATTGTTATTATTGTGCATAAAATAACATATGATAAATTAACGGATCACTTTAATAAAGTAATATTAGCTGCAAAAAGTGCTTATTTTATTGTTATTATTGTGCATAAAAATCATGATAAATTAACGGATCACAGTGACGGTGATTCGCATGTTCGGTAAAGTTTTACTGATGTGGATACAGTATATGTAATGAAATTTACTCAGCCTTATTATATAATTTTTAATTTATTTTTATATATCATATATTTTTTCTTTTATAGATTTTCATCGAAAATAATTGTTTTTCTGTTTATTAGAAGATGGAATTTTCCAACTGGAGAAAGTCGGTTCTTCATCCAGAAGAAATTCGTCCATACTTGAAACTACAAGGCATGGATAATGTTCAGTTGGTATCTCAATATCCCGATTACATTCCGAGCCATTTTCTTAGAACCACAAACAATGCTTTACCAGTATCGATAGACTGGATAGAGAGAAACGTCTATGATAAGTATTTTAATAGCTCTAATTTTAAGGCATTTTTACAAAAACCAGATATTCGCACTGTTATCTACCTTAAAGATAACTATTTCTAGAAAAATTAGATCCAATATCCCTTCAGTCTAGTGCTTAGATCCAAGAGATCTCTAAGCAGTAGGACTGAAGAACATAAGACATAAGAACAGGTAGCTAAAGTACTGCGTTAGCTATTAAGGCATACGAAGAAGACGTTCCTATATTTTGGGACAATACGAATGTTATAAGGCCCATGGCGAACAATATAGGTGGCAACAAACTGAGGCTATAGAAATAGAAAAAAGAAGAATGAAGGCGAAAGTAATTAATGATAATGATCCGGAAAGTCTCCCGATGTCATAGCGTTGGTGTACAAAATCAACATGTAGGTACTGCGTTACGAACTTTAAAAGATCGCATATAAGCAAAAAAAACTTACAATTACTACTACCTAATATGTATATTAGTTGGTGTACAAAATCAACATGTAGGTACTGCGTTACGAACTTTAAAAGATCGCATATAAGTAAAAAAAAAAACTTACAATTACTACCACCTAATATGTAAATATGCACCTATAGGTACATATTTACATATAGGTAAATACGTACCTATATGTAAAACAGAATAATAACACCTAATATGTTATTATTCTGTTCATATGGTTGCGGATACCAGTTGCATCAGATATATTGAGAATGCTACGAGTATCTACATGTCGACAGCCCTTATTAACAAGTTATATCTTTTCAAATATGAAAACTGTTTTTTTTTACAATATAGTGGCGTTAGAAATGGAAAAATTTCTATATTTGAAACAATTTTTCGCGCACAAAATACCACGCCATCGTTTGAAAAATGTTTTTGTAAAAATGACCTATGATTTTTCTTATTTCAAATTATTTTTATATCGATAAATATAAAATGTTTAACATTTATTTTTGTGAAATTTCAGTACATTGTTTCATGAAAGGAAAATTTGAATTATTTTCTGTGTACAATATATCCATCAAGTGCGAAGTATTTATACGAGCAGCCATATTTCCAACAGTTCCAGGAGTAGAGATTCACCATTTCTCTTATACTCCGGAAGAAATCAACCAATGTTTAATACATGAAAGGTTAAATATAACAGAGAAAATAAATGTGCGAGAAAACGAGTTGAAAGGGGTGTTATGGTTTTATGGTAATAACAGAATAATCTCCTTTCCGGATTTCATGTTGTGGTCAAATAGTTTCGCATCTACCAGTAAATACGCCATGGGAGGAGCCAGTATATTTTGTAAAATCGATCTGACCCGAGGAATTGCTTTCTGTGGAAAAAGGATAAAGGCTGCCTCACTGAACTTATATAGGATGAGGGCGGAGGATACAGATCAATTCGTGGAGCCAAAGTTTTCCCTACAACAAATTGAAAATTTGAAGAGATACAATATCGATCAGAAGAAATGTGTCGGGTTCTTATTTAGCGACTTCAATCACTATATGAAAAATATTTTATCCAATTTCGAAAATATTTTTCCCCATATACCCATTTTGCTTCATTCTTGTTATCGTTTGTAGAAGAAATCTGCTTCAGCAAATCGTTACTTCCGTTAACTTCCCCAAATAGCGCAGTGATGTTTATAATTTAATGCTGAAATTGGATCCAAAACGATTCACTCGCATGTGTTACATAGCTAACATTAGAAATCTCTACAAAGTAATATTAGGAAAAGACATTTTACCAAAAACTTAATGTAAATGTATCATTTAAGATATGAAAATCATATATTCTAAAGGGGAGGAAGTGAAGTTTTGTAATTTACCGAATAAATCTTATCCTGTATATAATGTAGATCAGTGGAGAAGGTCGCGATAGAACATCCACAAATCGCATAACAGCTTTAAAAGAACTTCGCAGTATTCTCAGAAACGAACGCAGAGCGATAGTTCTCCTCTAACTAAATTAGTAGGTGGAAATACTCTTCCACCGACATTAGATCTGATTGTAGCAGCGAAGATGAACTCGAGAAAATTACGATCTGGGACTATTGGTGTAATAGAGCTTAACCTGAATCGGAAAGATATTTTAGCTGAATATGTATTAGCCAAAATCAATAACAGAGGAATAATTCTCGTTCGACTTATAAACTTGACTGAAAATCCCGTAAAACTATGGAAAAACTGCAGTCAGATAATTTATCTGAGCAATCGAAGACACTACTGCAGAAGCAAATTCTACTATTAATTGTGCTAACACTAAATACAAACAGAAAAACTTAATAACACAGGAATTCGAACAATTATTTAATTGGAAAGATATCAGTGAGGAAGAAAAGACAACTTTATTACCTCTATTTTATAAATATAAAAGTTTTCGCGAGTAACAATTCGGATTTATGATTATGCATCTGGATAGAGCATGAGATCCACAAAGGCGATTCAACACAATAAAATGTGGTGCTAAACTTTTATATTATAATTAGAAAAAGCTCTTAGAGGAAAGGCGTTGTTTGAAGTTTATGACATTCTACATAAAGAAATTCTTTATTCCTTAAATTACGTTTTGGAACATTTATAGGTATATATATATAATGCCGGGTTCTTTATTAATCAACTTTTGTACTATTTTATAATCACTGTTTTCCATTAAAGATTGTAGATTTGTAATTTTCAATATCTAATATTTTTTAAGCATGATTGCACCCCTCGGTATATTTATTAATCTTGATGTAGAGTTAACTGAATGGTCTAAATTATTTGGAGTTTTCTTGCAAAAAACAGGGGCCATAGCATACACTGATAACTGTATAATACCTTAGCTATAATAAAGGCATGGTATAATGTTTTTAAAAACAATCGGATTATTTATTACCCTTAAATATCGCCAAATAAAGTCTACTCTTACATGAACTTGCTTAATAAGATTCTGAATACTGATTTTTAAAAGATAATCAATAAGAAAAATAAATATGCATCTACGTTTATAATAAAAATAATGTGCAATTATAGTTTTTTTGGATATTTACATAAGGCCTTATTTCCTCTTTAAAACACTAATTACAATAGATATTTACTCAACGCGGTGGGGTACGCGCCATTTATTTTTTCTATCTTAGAAGTACGCAGTCAAAAAAAGTTTGGAAACCACTGCTATAATGTATCGAAGATGAAAATTTTTCTTGTTGATTTCTTAGAAACATTTATTTATTATTTCATCTTGAACCAATATATTTTTATTGTATATAAGATTAAATACTTTCAGCTTATATCACATGATATACAAAAATCATGAATAAACTTATCAGAAGTCAATTACAGGAATCCCTTAATTAGTAAGGGTTTGAATAATGCGGTTTTGATTAATACCGAAAAAATTCGAGACTATCTCTTAATATATGGGTGCCAAATTTGATTAGTGCGCTTCAACAAGTGCGATTTTTTTTTGCAAACTCTCTGAAGCGTTGGCAACTGAATGTTGGCGATTGTAGTGTATATGATTAGAGCACTGCAATAAATTTATTTATTTATTTATTTAATTCTGTTAATATTACGACTTTCGTCATCTAATTATTATATTTTAAATTCGTTCGTAATTTTATTTATTAATAATTTAGAGTTAATGGTAACTACTAATAATAGCCATTATATTATATTATATAGCCAGCCTTGCCTTCAGTTTCTATCCAGTACTCCATGTCTATGAAAGTGCAATTATTTTTTAGAAAATTTATGAAATTTTGTAAATATATATATATATATTTTGTGAAAAATAAATTTTAATTCTTACTATAAATTTATAAATATAGTGGGTAATCGGTTAACGAACAGTTCGGATAACGAACACCTCACAGAACAAACTGTGACCTGCAGACTGAGGGAATGACAGGTCAGCCCGACGGCTGAGTGGTAAAGCTGTGGCTTAACATTCTAGAGGATCCGGGGGTCCCACTCCTCCAATTTTTCAGGAGGGATCTGGGCCCGGCCCATTGAAACCCATCTTTCAATCTTCCGGTTGACCCCATCATGGATGTTGGAAATAAATTCTTGATAAAGGAACTTTAACACTTGATGATAAGGAAATTATTAATTAAAACGATTTGCAAGATTCGTATGTCCATATTTTGAGATGTGTCATGAATTTGTTTCCATATACAAGCGATGTTTACGCAATTTAGGTGGTGAAGGCGCATATTTTACTTTGGTGAGAATGTTTATTTTTGTATTATGGCAAAGATAAATTTATTAATGTAATCACCGATATAAATTCGCTGATAATGCAACTTTTAGTAAAGAACTGAATTATTGATATGTATATTTGTAATTCTTCTTCATCAGTTTTATCAAAATTATATATGGTTTTCTTATATTTAATAATAGTATGATATATTCAAAATTAGATTACCTAATTATTGATAATTATAATTGGCATTACACTGAACGTTATTTGTTGAAAATATTTTATATTAAGCCAAAGTAGTGTGTCCTATAATTGAGTTCTGTTACATATTTATATTTCTGTTTGTTTCCATTTCCACTGAAACAATTTTATTTTGTTAAAAGAATATATAAAAACAACTATATCAGCTGACAAAAACATATAAAAACCGTAAAAAAGCGTTATTATTCGCATTCGACTTCAGCTATTGTTTATTCTATTTTTTTTATAGATACTAATACAAAAGAACAGATTTTAATAACAAACAATCGTTTTTATTTCACCACTCGCATAAAAATTGTGGCGAACGATCTATTTAGGAAAATGGATAAAGAATGTCCCAGATTCGAACAGCTTTTCTATTAAAACTCATTATTATATTGCTTACCTATTATTCCGTTAGAAAAAAAAACGTTTTTGTGTCGAAAAATGTATCCAACAGAGAAATGTCACTGCACTTAAAGTATATATATGAGTGTAAGCTATTTCTGGAAGTGAAAAAGTTTTTCTCCAAGTAGAAACATTAATCTGAAAGGTGAGTATATTATTTGTAAATATCTGTAAAAATTATCATTCTAAATAATTGAAATGAGTTTATTGCCACAATGTTGGTTAAGTTTAGAAAAATTTTCTCAATTATATTTCTCCTCGGTCTTCTCGATACCACCAAAATGAACAGTCGAATTTTTTTAATATTTGTCATTCTCTTTAAATTACTGCTGACTCCACATTCCATTAACGATGGTATATTTAAATATTAATAAATTTTTCATATAAATTTTATATGTTTTTGTTTCTATATCAGGATAATTAAAGAAATTTTGATTGAAAACCAATCATGAAGTCGGCTCTGTTGTTTGTACTGTGCATCGCATTCTTTTTTCTCTTAAACGGTAAGTGTTTCCTATTTTACATTGTCGAGTAACGAAATATTTAAATTATAATAATTTAAGAGTTAAATATTATTAAATTTTTATTCTTTAAACGTGTTTATGAGCGACAAGAACAGATTACTGGTAACAAATACACTATATTAATGTTGTGCTAATCATTCTAGGAAATTACATTTTTCAGATTACTGGTAACAAATACACTATATTAATGTTGTGCTAATCATTCTAGGAAATTACGACATTTTGTTTTTATAAATTTAGTTAAAGAACTGACATTTAATCATAATCTGTGTCGAAAAAATACGTAATGAAACTTTTGATTCATTTTTTGATGACGCAGGTATTCTCCAGTTTAATATATACTCTGTTATGTATATAAATTTTATAAATTCGACTTTACATAAAATATTCTACCCAACTATTTTCTATATAAAATCGAAAAAATAAAATTAATATCACCAATTTTTGTACGAGGATATGATAGGCCATGTTTATTGTTAACTCGGATATTGATACACACAAAAAAAAATGGCTGCTGTATGGCAAATTAGTAATTAGTTGTTAAAATTGATTAACAGTTAAAAGTCTAGATAAATAATATATTAAAGCGTGGAAGAATTAATAATTTTCTTAAAAAATTTTTAAATAAATAAAAAAGTCAAAATATGTCACTAAGCCACACTAAATCGGCGATCGACACGTGGCAAAATTATTTTAATTTTAAAAAGATAACGATAATTAATGACGGTAACAGAAAAAATATTAATGAAATTGTTAAATATTTTATAATATTTTAAATATGCTGATAAACTACGAAAATATGTTGCAATAGTAATAAGTTGCTTTCGAGAAATGTTTATTGCAGGCTGGAGTTTCGTATGATTCGAACTTTCCTGCATTACAAATCGATAAAGTTCGAACTTTTGTTCATCAGCGGACAGCAACAGATCACTTTTGACTAAAAATGACTAGATGTGGGATTTCAATCTGCCTAATGCCAAAAATAAAACATGCGTATCTTAATAGGAATTAAGATTGACATAAAAACATAAAAATGTATTCATCGATGTTCCAAATCGGATCAAAATAGTCAATTTTAGGCGCACTGGGTTATGTTAAAAACTTCACTATCTTTGGCAAATTAAAAACTGCATATTAAACAAACTTATAAACACTCATGAAAACAAATTAATAAATTCTTAATAACATTATTTTAGACAGAAAATTAGATATTATTTCTGGATTTTGAATATGGTATCTTATTACCGATAGGTTCGACTGAAAAAGGGACATCCTGTCAGCAGCCTCGTTTGACTATTTAATATATATGATTTTATACTGTTTTTGAAGAGTATTTTCAAAAGATATTTTGAACTGGCATTGTAAGATAACGTAGCGATTGTTTCTGTCAATCGAGAAATGATTATGAGTTATCGTTCTAAATATTCATTCAGAAGAAAGATTAATTGGAAAATCAATTTGATTTTGTTTATTTTTTGAGTTTTGAAGTACTTTATATTATTGCAAAACGATTACGTGATTACATCTTCAGTATTTGCTTTTACAAGCTCTCTACTTCTTGTTACAGTATCAGATTCTTAGATTTTTTTAATCTAAGAATCCGATATTTACTTCTTCGCTTTGAAGCATTATCTTGAGAATCTCAAAAGTATAACTAAAGAATTATACAAATTAAAAATTGAAACGGCATAGCTAGTGATTGAAAGGATTAAATAGCATTAAACATACAAATGAAAATGTTTCGATGTTTCATCTTCGGTTATCTGAAAATCTGTGCTTGACTTTTAATGCATTTATGAATAATTCAATAAGTAATTTATAATTAATTGCAAGGATAATCCCAAAGAAGTAGATCAAATATTAAAAATTAAGATTTCTAACTGGTAATCTTTGAAGCCGAAATTATTTATTCTTCTGACCTTAATGACCTTGATTTACGATTTAGAAATATTAATAAGTAGAAAGCTAAATGATAATTTGTTTTGAAACAACTTATGTATAAATGAAGAGTTTAATTTATTTTCTGTAAAATTACTGCAGTTAATATTTTCTAATAAAGTAATTCCATCTCCAAAAGAGCTTGAATGATATCTAAGTCGAAATTCTTTCAAAATCGATGAAAGATGCGTTAAAGTTAGTGTTTCAAAATATAAGCTTTAGATATCATGAAACTTAGATTTCTTTTCGCTGAATGAGAACTGACACTTGTCAAGTTTGACATTAATCTACACCAATTTTGGAAGAGTATTAATAATGTAAATAATTTATGAAGATAGACACAATGGCAACTACTGATAGTCGATAATATTCGTTTCGTTTCTTTTCTAATAAATAAGTTGCCGAATTATCAATTTCCACAAGATTGGATCTATTATTCTTTTATGAAATATGCGCTATTCTGCAAACAGAAAGGATTTTTATTCACTTGCTCATTTAGTCTTTTGGTTAAGAAGAGATTATGCGGGAAGAATTTTGATGAGGATGATTTTTCTGCACGCACGGAAAAAAGGTGCAAATATTTCATTTGCAAGCCATTGAGTACAAAATAAGTTATTCATTTCGACAGTAAATCTTTGGATGCTTCATTTCAAACTTTAGCAAATTATCATTTACCACTTTATGAATCCCAAATTACTTTAAAATTTCTAAGATTAACAAAAATATATGCATCCAATTCTAATATACAGTAATGATGTTTTCTATTGTAAACCATATTTTTAAGAGCATACAGTTTATCTTACTTTTCAAGATTATTATTTGTAACTTTAATGTACAGAACATCAAATAATTTTTTGATTAACTGATGCATTCCTTAACATGCAAATACAATAATAACTTACTAAAGTCTTAAGTGAAAAGTTTCACACATAAAATAGCATTAAATCCATGTAGAAGTAACGTATTTTACGGCCATGTTTTTATATCAACTAGCAATGATTGGTAAGATTGGTAGATATGTGACGAACTACCCCGAAGATATAGGATCTATTTCTGGCAATTTTTCTATTTCGCAAGAATTTGTTCCCCTACGGCTCATTTTGTCAGGTGTTTAACATGTATTGGAGAGATGCAGGTGCATTCAGATTATAGGAAAATCCTTCCAATTTTTCTATGTCAATCTTGACTGGATTATAGCATTAACATGATTTAGTTCAGATCTCTTTGATTCGCATGTTTGTTGTTTATTCTTAACCTCCGAGATATTTTGAAATTTTCCTTCCATCGAAAGTTAGTATCCCTTATATGCAATTTCTAGAAATTTATTTTTAATGTTAAGTATTTTGATTTTTAAGCTTTCTTAATTTTAATATATTTAATTTACTAATAATTTACTCAACGTGAAACGATTCTGTTAAATATTTAAATAATTATTATTTTTTTATTTTTGTCTGGTCACTGATTATCCGGATTATATTTCTCTAGATTGTTGTGATGATAAAGAAGTATTTCTTTCCAGGGGAAAGAAAAAAAATCTGTTTAAGCTGTGTCAATGTTATCGTTGATTGCCAAGAGATGTTTAGCTCTAGGAAAAAAATGAACAGATAAAAATGAATCGAGAATTCCAGAGAAGTTGAAGATGATTTTTCTTTATAAATTTAATTGAAACAATTAGGAATACGTATAAAAATTATTACGGAATTTGCGACTAACAGTTAATAAAGTTCATTGTAATTTTCAAGATAATATAGATTCTACAATATTTTTATTTTATCCATAAAGTACGGCTAAAGTAAAAATCGGTAACATTTATTTTAATTACATAAATTGAGAATTTTTTTTATTCTTTCTAGATCTTTATACTTAAAAAATCATTTAATTATTGATTTTATTCGGAATTAAATTTTTCTAATGGCGAATATTTAAATAGATATTTATATCCATATATAAATATCTTTCATATACAAACTTTACCAATTTTTATTTTTATCAGTACTGTATACGTAAAGTATGATATCTGCATAGTGAGAGATTTCAATGTATAGTAATAAGAGTACATATCAAATAATAACAAGAGAAATCTATCGAGAACTCCAAGAATATCAGCATGAATGAATCTAACTGAAGAACATATCAAATAACAAGCGAAGTAACAAGAAAAGCATAACAAATACTAACTCTAATAAATTAAATAAATAAATTTAGTGAATTATGTATTAAGAATCCAGTAAAATAACAATATAGTAGAATTATTAAAGCTGAAAAACCTAGTTAACATTCTTATATACGATAATTATATTGTTGTATTTATTTATATAAGTGTTTCTATATCGTAAACTTACTCTGAAGTTAACAATCTTAACATGCTAAGAACAATGATAATTAATTATTTTTGTATACATTATAAATAAGCACATCCTACACCAATAATTTCTTTATTAATAACTTTATTTGTTCGAAAGGAAAGAGAATAAATTATAATTTTATATATTAATATGTATCAATGTTAAGACACGCTCAAATTTGGTCGACTGCATTATCATAAGACACGGAAAAAAGTAATATTTTAATTAAACAGAAACAATTTAAGAACAGAGTCATTTCTCATTTTGATTCATTAGATCCTTAGAGAACAAAAATCAAACCAAGAAGATGACGGATGCGAAACTCATTTAAATTGTCATTTCTGCCTCTTTTTTTTACTTTTATTTTTGTTCTTTAACATTCGTTCGCTGTAACTTTTCATTTTTATATTTATGTGCTAAAAGTATAATAGAAAGAAAAAAATTAATAAATTGCCGAAAAGCAATCACGTTAATGGACAAACAACTTAAAAAAAGTAAAATGTTTGTCCACGAATAAGTAAAGCTAAAATATCATTAATATTGTACATTCCTTTTTATACAAACAAACACTATTTTACTGTAAAGTTTTGTAAAATTTTATTCGGATTTCTTCTTTTTTTAATACGAAAGTTCGATACAGCCTACAGTATTTATTTTTTCGCAAGTTTTGTTTTTCGTTACCGATATAAAAATTTTACATACCTTCAAGTAACACTTTTACTTTTGCAACGAAAGTACAGTACAGTATGTAAACTTTATGTCGTTTATCTGTTAATAACTAATTTAGGTATTCGAAGCAAACAAGAACGATCATTTTATTCGATACTTCGACATTTATCATAATCTGTAACCATTAAAAAAAAGCACACTCTCTCACACACACACGAAAATATTCGGTTCGATTTATACAGTTTTGAAAAATGTTAGATTCGAATAAAAATAAATTTATAAAAATAGATAAATAATTTTATTGCTTTTTCTTTTATAAAACAAGATCTACGATAGAAAAATATCATATTTTATAGCATTATCTATATTTATGACGTATATAATGTAGTATGAAAATGTCATTTATAAAAAAAAAATTTAAAAATAATTTTATCATTAAATCAAATAAATTTTTTAAATATAATTTTAAGCGATAATAATTCAGTTAATAATTAGTAAAAAAAACTGTTTAAATTTTAAAATAATAAATCTTCTCTCGTTATTCTTGTCAGTAAAAAATAATTAAAATTCTTGTTTACATGTAAACGTATGCCATTCTCGTAATTATAATTATTAAAAAAATAAAATAATTAAATGTTTTTTAAGTAATTTTTTCCTCGGAGAAATCCTGTATTATGTAAAATGATATATATATTGGCATATATCATATTTATTTATAAGGTAATCTGCATAATTCGTGCTTACGTATTTTTGATAAATTTGTATTTCGTTCTTAATTTTCATAATTAATATTATTAATTCAAAATGAAATTAAGTCTAGTCTGTTCTTTATTTTGGTTGGCAGTGTTCCACAAGGATTACACTAACGACAGATGCATTCTATTACTGTATCCGCTTTTGTTAAATAACAATTATTTGTTAGCTAATTAAATTACAACTAACTTAATATAAAAATAATAAAAATTTGTTTATTAAAATTTGTTTGTAAAAATAACAAAAAGTTGTTTATTAAATTTTATTTAAAATTTATTGCATTAGAAATAACACGATTATCAGATATTTAACGAAGATCTTTGTGCAAGATACTCTTTAAAATAAAATAAAATGTTATGTTTTCGCATAATTTTACATTAGCGATTTAATTGAATAAGTAAAATTCAATTTTTATTTTCTCGAATTGATTAAATATTCAAACATATTTCAGTTTGCAAATCAAAATAATTCAATTTGCTATTTTAAAATTATAATAAATATTAAATAAATTATTATGCGAAAACATAGAAGAATTTTTATTCTATTTTATTTTATTTTTTAGCGAAAATCTAAGATTCAATTTCATTGCTAAATCTCATGTGTATTTGTTGTGCCAAGCAAATATGTCACTCAAAAACATATTAGACATCATAAAATTTTTGATAAATCTAGGAAAGCAGCTTAAAAGTATTTAAAATTTCTTCTAGATTATTATTATTATCATTATTATTATTACTATTTTTTTGTATGAACGTTTCATTTTAATAAATGTTCGTAGTCTACTTGAAAGAAAATTCTGAATGAGAGTTAGAAAAGAAAACTTTTATTCCTAATGCGACCTGAATTAAAAAGTTAGGAGAAATTTCTCTTTCGAGAAAAATATTTAAAGAAAAACGCATTTTCTAAATTAATATCTAAGAATCTATATTTTAAGACGGAGCACAAATTTAAGGAAAATGAAACAAACTTTAATTTTTTTTTTCTTTTTTTCATTTCTCCATCGCGGTAATATTAAAAATGAAGAATGCGAATTTTATTTCAATATGAAAAATTTTTAAATAAAAACGCAATTTATAAATTTATAGTCTATAAATTTACAATTAGTATCAGTTTGGAATAAAATTTTCATCATTTTTTTTAAAAAAAGTAAAAAATAAGACTTGTCGGCATACAGCCGCTGTCTGTTTGTCGTCCTAATAAGTTTTAAACAAATAAGTAGATTTTTGTAAAATTCGGTAGATAAGTTTTGCCATTAAAATCTAGTTTGTTGCCACATATTTTAATCCCTTATCTTCGGCCATTTAAAATTGGCGGACGATTAAACTTTTAAGGTGTCTTCTAATAACTTTCGAACAATTAGTAAATTTTTATAAAATTTATCAGTAAGATCAAGCCATTGAAAAGACCTACACAACACCCACTTTAATCTCGCATCTTTAATCATTTCAAAATGACTGACATGTTCACAAAATGGGCGAAGTGAGAAATGCTTTTGTTTTAAAAATAAAAATTTAGCTGCAGTTCACGTTAAATTGTGGAATTCTGTTAAATTTAAAAAAAAGGAAGAAAAAAAACTTAATATTTGTTTTCTTGTTGAAAATCCTTAAAATACTCTATCGATTTTTTCCTTTTTTTTATTTCTTCGTGTTCGATTTATTGAAAATTGAACAAAAGTTTCTTTAAAGTAAACTAAAACTATTTTTTTGATTTATTAAAAAAAATCTTTACTATTGTGCATTAATAGCATTACGATGTTTTTAATAAAATATATTTTCTAAAATAATTTTTTCTCTCGTATTTATTTTCTGCAAAATTTACTTTATATGACATTAAGAATATATATATATATACTGTATATATATAGTCAGGATAAACAAAATTAAAAAAAAATATTACATAAAATTTCATTTTCGATATTTTGTATTACTGAGAAACTCAACATTAAAAAACAAAGTTTGATATAAAGAAAATAACATTTTTCATTTATGGAACTCTATATCAGAAAAATATTTTTATTAGAGAAAATGAAACTATCTTTGTTGTTATAAGTATGTTATTTACAATAATAATAATAATAAAAAAATTTATTTACTAATGTAGAAATTTAAATAAAATACTTACAATTTAGATCGAGTACAACTGTTGTAGATTTAGGTGTTGTTAGATTGGTGTTCGAAGCTTGACATAAAAACACGGCTAAGAGATCGGATCTTTGGAGACTTGGAAGTAGTAGTTCATTACGTACAACACCTTGAGGCATTGAAGAGTAACTGTCATCTAAAAGAACATTTCCTCTCCACCAGGATATTACTGGTGGAGGATTGCCTGCCAAAGAAGAGAAAAGAAGCTTAGATGTTGCTAAAGAAAGAACTCAATAATTTGTTCTCATTTTAATAGAAAGCAATTCTAAAAGCACAATGAGATTCATTTATTATTACGTCATTTATCATCCGAAATTTAATTATTATACAGTTTACAAAAAAGAAAATATTCTGATTTTAAACTCTTTCTTCAAGAATTAATAACGATTTATTTATTTATATAACAAGTTAGTAAATCGATGCGAACTTTTCACAATTCGATTTTTATGTCTTTTTCAAAATTTGAAAATTATCGAAATCGGATAATTATTATTGACGTAATAATAATTCGATTTAGATTATTACGTCAATAGCAATAAACGGTTTTTTCGCTACGATTTTGATTATTGCGTCAATAACAATAATCGATTTTATTACAGGTTTGATTATCACGCCAATAACAATAATCGATTTCGCTACAGGTTTATCACATCACTAACAATAATCGATTTTGCTACAGGTTTGATTATTACGACAATAACGCTGATTAATTTTGATACTACGAGTTCGATTATTGTATCTATAGCAATGATCCGATTTTGATCATTTTCAACAGGATTAACCTTATAATGCATCTAACTAAAATATGCAATTTTTATTTGTATAGGTTGATATTCATGAGAGATATGGCCTCATCACTTGTGTACCGTTTTCTCTTGTTAACTCAATAATATTCAATCCTATACTGATCGTTTTTAACATGTTTAATTCTATAAAGACTGTCAACAATATATATAAATTTCATATAAATAGGATAATATTTAAGTAAAATATCGTGCCGACAAATAGACGGACAACAAAATTCGTATAGCCTTTTATTCCATTCTGAATGAAAGAGCCAAAAATGACATATAATTTTACAAATGATAGATTATATTTAATAGAAATTATTCAAATTTTCAATTAATGACGGAGGAACAATAATAGAAAGTATAAAATTTAAATTCTGGTATTATTATTAAAATCGAGCCAACATTTAAACTTTCGTTGCAGTTTATGGTTACAATTATATTATGCTCTTTTGTTTTATTTAATAAAATTAATTTGGTTTGATTATTTTCTTTAAAATGAAATTATATTCTTCTTTGAAATTTAATTATTTTATTTAGCAGTAAATTATTATTGTAATGGGATTTGAAAGTAAGAAATTTAATTAAACAAAAAACGTTTCAATGATGACACAGTATATTAAAAATAGCAATTATTTTAAATAATTCATTAATCGCATATCGGAAATTTTAAAAATTATACCTTAAAAAGGAAAAAAAAAACAAAATAAGCTATATAATTCTTTCATACCACCTTAACATATTCAGTACAAATGTAAAACGTTCGAAAAGATACAGAGAAATGATTTTTCTTATAAAATTCTGTCAATACGAAAAAGTTTACAAAGTGTGTTCAATCAATTCACCTAGAAGCTTTGAAAAATCACCATTTGTCAACATGTATGCAAATTGAATGCAAAATCTCTTTTGTGTATTTGCATGTCATTTGCAATCCAATGCCTTTCTGACTAAAGAGTAGCCAATCATTCGAGATTCTGAACAAGGCTGCAAATAAGATTATGTACACTCACGTCAATTTCTATCTGTTAACCATAGTAGAGTATAAAAATATTTCATCGATTAATTTTTAAAAATGAATAATAATAATAAAAGAAAGTATTAACCTCCTCAAAACAATTTTTAAATAAATAATTTTCTAAATCGTTCGCATATTTTTAACGTGCAATATTGCATGTAATTTGATTAGCGAATAAAATCCAATAGAACAGAATAATTCGATAAACTGATATCATTTAATAAGATCTAGGAAATATGATACTTTGTTTTGTTGTGCACAGACTTTCTGCACAAGTCAATTAGTTCTGAATTAAGTTTTATTTGCAGTAAATGAATATGTCTTACGAATGTAATAAAACTAATTTTCTCTCGAGATTTATTTTCATGGATTGCATATTGATCTGTTTAACAGAATGGTGAAGTTGCAGATATCAAATTATACGTCCAACTGAAGATTTAACGCTTCTGTTGACGGCGATTATTAACTTTTAAAGAATTTTTATCGCATTCTAATGATAATTATACTAGTGACTTGTTTTATTTAAAACTTTTATGAAGATATATAATTGCGTTTACCTCCATCAGCTTCACATACGATAGATAAATAACTTCCTTCGTCAAAAGGGCCGATGGTTTCTGATAATTTTTGGTTATTATCGTCTTTGATAATCACAGCTTTAGGAGGCACTGGAAAAAAAAAAAAGGAAAATTTCCATTGTTTTAAAGTAAAAAAATAATGTTTTCCACAAACAATATTCGTGCTATACTTGACCTATTTACATCCGAATAGCGGACCAGCACGAAACAAGATTTAATGTTTCGGAACTAAACAAAAATAAATACTAAATTCAAACCTTTTATCTTTTACGTTACATATATAAATTATTTTTACATGTAAAATATAACAAATTGTTTTTTAAATCACTTAACATTTTGTAAAAATTTTATCGATTTTTATTTTTGAAATTCAAAAATAAAAAAAGAAGGAAAATTAGAAAACTTGTCGAGTTTTATATGTTCGGACGCACGCAATCTTGCACTCACCTATGACAATAAGGCGAACACTGTGTATAACTGTCCTAGATCGTCGAAAATCAATTCGACATCTATATTCTCCTTCATCTTCTTCAGTCACATGATCTATCTTCAGATGTGGAGTTTTTGGTGAGACGTCGAAATACACTCTTGCACCGAGTTCCACACTAGGAAAGTGTCTTGCTTTAGGAAGAGGTGACCTTCTGGCATCTAGAGTGTAAATGGGAACTTCAGCCTCGCCTTTATACCATAAGATCATCGAAATGGCTTCGTCTTTAGATGATACCGAGATGTTGCAAGGAAGCATCACTTTACCACCTGATACAGCATAATAATCATCCATACCTATAAGAAAGAAAAAAAATAGGTCGTTATTTTTATTATCGCACACAAAAAACAAGATATCATTTTTATCGATAGAAATAATACATTATCATTTTAATTACATTCTTTTCCTTTTTCAATTTGTAAAACGCCTTTGTCTTTCCGAAAGATAGAATTTAAATCCTTTTGATTATTCGAATTTACATGGTCTGTTGCGAATTCATCCCTGTTAATGAGTGGTTTGTTTAATCACTGCTATGTGAAATTTAATTTGAGAAGCTGAATTAGTTAACACGTGGCAATTGGATGATCATCTACTGTAGATGATTGAATTGAATATAATTATTGTTGTAACAACGAATTTTTATGCTACGTTATATTCTGTATTCAATATATATACATCAAAATCGCATTAAATGCTCAGACTCGTTTATAGTGTTTTAATTACAGTTTCTAAATAGATTTTCTATTATAGTAATTTTATTAAATAAAAATAATATCGAAATATTTCAAATAATTTCAGTTTTAAATGTTTTTCTATTTGGCTTTTAATATAAAATATATATATTTATGTTGAAATCTTAGAAACATTTTTGATTGTTACATATAGTTAGGCAACGAAACCAAGTTATTTGGCTTTATATATATTGTTTTTTAGCTTAAATATATAATAAAAATATTATGTCATGCGAAACAATATTTATCGTTATTACTTATTTAATCTTCATTTTCAATTTTTCACGTTTTGCGTGTTATCTTCCTTCATTTTTCTGTACATGAGTCACTGGTTTTTCCTATTAGTCAGAGAATCAGTTTATGCGGTTCACGCCTTACTGAATTAATCACATAAAATTCTCACCTAATGTACCTCGTTTAATTTTATATAAGAAACAAAAAGTTATGTGGATGTTTAGTCATAAAAATCTATAGTTTCCAAGATAATTTTTATAATTCTGTAATATTTTTTCCCTACACGATATTCATTGTCAATTAAAAACTTGTATTTGATCAATACAATACAGTCTACAGGCAAATAATTCGTTAAATAAAAAATTGAATCAATTTTAATATTTAATACACTAAAAATATAATTTTATGATCGAATATCACATTTTTAAGAGGAAAATAAAAACATTGCTGATAACATCAAGAGATATTATCTGGACGAATTTTAAAGATGGAAAAATCATCTTTGAAACTTAGTTTTTGTTATCTGAACCTTGAAAACTGACTTTAGTGTGCTTACTATAAAAATGTTTTGAAACATTTCTCTAAAAGAAAAATATAATCGAGACATTTTAAATGGTAATTTTAAGTGGCTCACACAATACACTGTATACAAGATGAAACGTTTCCCTATGGGCATATGCTTATACTCCCAGGAGAAGATAGATTTTTTTGAAATTCAATCAAAAATCTATTGAAATTTTACGGTCCGAAGAATATCTTGAGGGTTTTGAATAGGTTAAAAATCGGAAATTTCCCGTTATTTATCTTATATTGAGCTATGAAATGAATATTCTTCGATCCACATTTCTAATTCTGCATTGAAGATTATTTTTACGCCTCCAGAGAGTTAGCTAAACGAAAATTCCATATTTTAAATTAACAGGTATGTCATGTGAAGATTGAGTTTGCTCCGCCTAGTTCTATAAATTGGTGGTCTGTCTCAGCTGAACTTATCATCAAGTAGTCAAATATGATATTAATACAAGTGGACATCAAAATGTGTATACAAACTGCAACACCAACGAATGGGCGAGTATGGATGTCTGCATTTCATGGACAGAACACACTCTCGGTATTAATCATAATTGTGTTTATAGTCGTAAGAGTCGTAGCTCAATTCGAATTCTGCATATTAATTTTATTAATGGTCCATTATGTGGATGCTAAGTGAAAATGTCCATTGTGAAAACATACAAATAAATTATGGAAATTGTTGTAAAATTTGCCCTTTATTAAATATTATACTACATTATAATTGAAATAAATAGAACTGTGACACCCATGATAGAAAATATTAATATAATTATACAATACTTGAAAGAGGAAATAATGAAAAATTTCATAAATTATCTTTGTAATTCTAATTTTATTTATATAATTATATTAACAAAGAACTTAAATTCATATGGCTTCTTCAATAGTAACCATTCATAAATGCGTTCGATTAATGAAAGTCTTTTTTTTCCCATCCAAAAAAGGCTTCTGGGCTTTAATGTTTGTAATGGGCTAAAGTTCTTCAACTTCTTTTAATTATGAGTTAACATAACATCTTTTATATTTTATCTCACAATTTCTAATTCATAAACACTCAGATAAGTACAGAATTTTTCCTTGTTTTCTAAACTATCTTCCTCTTCTTTAAAATCTTTAGCTTCTTTTTTTTCGTTAGTTAAACAACCGTAAACAACTTAGACATTTTTTTCTTACTAGTTTAAATGACAATATGTAAAAAATTAAAAATTACTTTTCAAAATCGAAATAATAAACTGTTAAGTATAATTTTCTTGAATGGAATAATTTCATTACAATCCGTGAAACTGGAAACTTCTTTTTTTATATGTTTATTAGCATAATAAGATTAATTTTAATTAAGAATAAAAATATTAAATAGATTAACTTAATAACTTTAAAGAGGTAAGTGTGTAAAGTTTTTTTTTTCTTTTGTCTTTCGCTTTTTCCAATTAAGACGAAAGAAGATGTAAACAAGGAAATGGGATAAAAACATAAGATGCGTTTTTCGTTTCTTCTAAAGAACATGTTCTACTATAAACTATTTACCTGTAGAAAGCTACATACGACAAATACAATGATAGCTTTTCAAATTGCTTTCAACTTAAAGTTGTTCTAACAAAGCCTATTCCTTTCAAACGTAAAGAGAGTTGAAGTTGTGTCACAAAGAAAGGGCAAACCTTTGAAAGGTAACTACTAGGAAAATGAATGATGTCAGGCTACTGGCATGTCAGCACTTGGAGAATTCTGTGGCAGGTATATTGATTGCAGACCATGTTAGAAACATAGTGAAAGTATTCTATTCACATTAATGAAAAGAAATTTATTCTATTATCTTAGTTAGAAAAACTAAGTTTAAACTTTACATCAAGTTATTCTAGTCACATTTTACAATAGGATAGCAACTGATATAGTAATAATATCATTAATGCATGCAAAACTAAACTTGGTTAAGACAAATGTTTTAGTCTTTTGATATTATAACAAGGCAATGAAACTATTTTATACTAGAAAACGAAAAGAATGTGAAAAGAACGAAAGAGAAAAAGCAGAATCATTTATCAAAGCAGTCTTCAGCAAGATAAGAAGTATCTGTTAATAGTATTTAGAAGGACTCTTAGATGGAAGAAAGCTTAACTTCCATGCTATGTTTTCGAATAGTTTTATGATGTTTTATGATGTAAATTTATCTCTTTTATTCAATTGATTGTTTCTAGGAGAGGATCCATTTTACATGATGGAGTTGTGAGGGTTACAGAAGAGTTTTTCGAACAAAGACAAAGAAGTTGGAACAAGTTGCTTTCTGTCAACGACCCCTTCAATCACGCAAAAAACAGACAATCTAAGGTTAATATTGGTCGATTGTAATCGAAACGTGCTCCTAAATTTATCTGGACGATTGATAGATGGTATGAATGGTCCCAAGAGAGACATGGGAAAAACATGAGCAGAATAACCGCTGTTCCACGCTACTGAGCCTAGAGACAAATCTAGATGGATGAGCCAAGAGAAGACATCAATAACACAAGTATAAAGGTGGATAAAGGAATAAAGAACGTTCGGCAAAGAGAGTGCAAAGATTCAGGATCAGCTTTCTCTAAGTGTCACGCAGGAATCTTAGCGTGAAGGACAAGTCATACTGTGCTCCTTAATCTAACAGTAACAATAGGTGAGAAATGTTGCCTAAGCTACTAGATAAGAATAGAATAGAAAGAAGAAGAAAGTAATTCAACAGACATTATTATTCTCTCTTTTTCCCCCATTCTAATATTCAAAATGTGAATAATATCAGTTTTGAAAACTCCAAACCTTTTTAACAAATAAAAATTCAGTTTTAAAAATTTATATTACATAAATATAAGCGAAACAGTTGTTATTATAGTAGCATTCATAAGGAAAGAAAAGAAAATTTAAGAGAAATCGATATAAAATTCATGAGAAGTTAACTATTTTGCAACTAAAATAATGCAAATTTACTATTATTATATATAGAGAGTAATATTTCCTTTAATCCTGAATTTTTCTTACAAAGTTTTCAAGAAATGACTATCAAATAAATGAATGCATGGAGAATATTAAATATTGAGTTATTCTAACAACATAGAGGCATTTTATTATTCTGAAAGAAAAAAAAAAAAAAAATTTCGCATCGAGTGAAAAAAAAAAAAAAAAAAAAAAAAAAAAAAAAAAAACATTTTCGCATCGAGAAAGGAATATAAACTTGAATTGACTTTAAATGTAATATGATAGCATCTTTGAAAGTGAGTTTGTTGCTATTGACGATTGTAAAATTGAAAAACATTGCGGTGCCAGTTTTGAATATTTCATTTGAACCTGGTATCGAATTCGATGATGTAGGACTTTGATTCGGAACTTTATTCACATTTTTTTAAAAGTTTTAAGGGAAACATTCGGCTTCTTTCAATCGATAAAAACACTTTGAGAAGATACTTTTCAATGAAAGTTGTTACAAATTTCGTCCCTAAACGAATCCACAGAACGGATAATCAGGAAAAGTTTTTCTGTAGAGTGTAATGGATGGGTTGGACTTTCATTGGATGTAGAAATTTATGGTCCAGTGGCTGACTATGCGACTACAAAAAAAAGAACTACAATAATCCAATTGAATGCTTTTAAGTTGTAGAAGTCAATTTTAACTTCAGAAATATTTCTTCATTAAAAACTATAATGAAATTCACTTGAGTATTACCATCTATACTGGGATTTTAAGAGATACAGATAAACTTAAAATGCTTCTATATCCTTTTCTTCCCCTCTGTTTTTATAATAAAAAAACATTTTTTTTAGATAAGGAAAATATTCAGAAAGTTCTTTAAAAACATCTCATTTCTCATCAGAAATTTAAATTAAAAATGGTTTATAAAATATAACGAAACAAAGTTAATCAATTCGCGAATTCCATTTTAACAACGATGGATAAACATATTAATTTATAAAAACCGTAAATAATCTGAAAAAAGAAGAAAAATTATACCAGAAATTTAATGAAAAATATTGCTTGATTAATAAGCAAGTTTTTAGATTTAATATTTATTAATTTTCTCCAGTAAAGGGATTGTTTTGGAGAAAATTGCTTTCTGTACAGAATATAATATTGATTTTTAAGTCCGTTCGTCGAACTGTTGGAACGAGGATTTGATTTTAAACGTTATCTTTACAAAATTAAGTCGAAATTTAAAAAATTTATACCGATTTTCTACTCTGCAATAAATATTTTTAAAAACAATCAGGCAAGCATTGCTTTTAAATAATTAAATTTGTTTGAGGTTCAAAAAATTTAATAGTTTATACTGTATTAATTGTGCATTATTACATTATTTATGTACACTTAATAAACACTTCATAAAATATATACTGTATATATATAAACAGCACAAAAAATAATATTTTTATCAAAAATTATTGAATGAATTTTATATAATATAAAATTTTAACGATTATTTTATGTTTTTAATCGAGAAAAGAAATTTTTTATTCATGTTTGCTCTGCATTAATATTTATTCGAGTTTGAATGTTATTCGATAAGAATAAAAATGTTATATTAATTATATAAATTATACGATATAAAAAAATCTGTTGATAGAAATCTTTTTTTTAATGATACGGCGACCACCGAGATCTACACTCTTTCCCTACACGACGCTCTTCCGATCTCTGTTGATAGAAATCTATTTTTAGAAATTTTTTCATTAAGTTAATAACTCAAAAAAAATATAAAAATGAATAAAACAGTAATAAAAAAAATATCCACCGTGATACAAGTTATTTTCAATTATAAAATATGTTATTCTTCCATCATTTTTAATCTAATCACTGCTCCCATATTGATTTAAAAGGGAGAAATATATATATATTTTTTTTTTTTTTGAAATAATTACATAAAATTTTCAAAATTTAATTAGTTGTTGAATATGTACTCGATACAAGAATGGGATGCGGTTCAGTCTAGAAATTTAATTATGTACATAAATTGACTAAATTTAGACCTGAAGGCAATAAGCCTTTGGTTTATTGTTTATTTTAGAAGAATGAAATATCCACAGAAATTGCAAGTTTAGATATTTGTCATATTAAAATAACCGATTTCTCTTTAATCTGAATTCATAACAACAAAATCCATCTGGAAATGAATGGCTAAACTTCCAACGTCTTAATGAATATTAATTTATACGAAAATAGCATCTATAGATTTTTATACTTGAATTATATGGTAACAATTCTTAGATAATCCGTAAAACTGACGACAGATTCTAGTAATATATCGCTCGACTAGCGAAGGAAAAATAAGAAAAAAGTTTGTTCAATGATATATCTGAACAAATTTAATCGTGCTTATATCAAAGTTTGGAATTTTTTACTTTGTCATAAATTTTTGTCGTATGTTAAAAATAATTCCATTTATAAAGTTTCTTCTTTTTAAAATATTGTATAAATTGAGCAATACTGTAACCAATATTCTATCTGTGAAGTCTGATTGAATGAAGCTTGTTTTACCATTCTAACCGCATACGTTTCACAACAAAAATAAAAAGGAAACATCGGATTTCTTTGATACTTTTCCACCAGTTTTCTTTGAAATGCAGTGGTTTCTTTTTATTTTAAAAGAGTTGAAGTAGAGAGTAAACACAACACCTAAAGCCTATGTAAATATAGGAAACAAGAATACTTGATACTTGTACTCATTCGGTAAAGAAGAAAAAAATTTGGCAGATGTGTACAAAGGCTACAGAACAAAGAAAAAATATATGTACACAGAGATCATATATGCTGCAAGGAAAAATTATAATTGATAAACAAATAAGAGGGAATAATATACAAGTTCAAAGGTCACAAAAATGTTAAACATGTAGAAAGACGTATAATTTAATAGAAATATATTTAATTTATGAATTAAAACACGTAGATTAATACAGAAAACTAATCTCTACTTTTACAAGATGATAAATGCAATACTTAACAATATACAGGATTACCTAAAGCTCGAATAATCGAGTTGCACAAATTGAATATTTCTCAAAACAGTTAAAGATGCCAACCATTACGTATTTGCACATTTTGTTAGCATCATAATGCAATTACACGCCGATGGATTAAAATCTTACAGAATGTTATATAATTATTGCGAATTAAAATTATTCATACATTTTGCTCACGTTGCTCTTGCTTCAGATGGTTTATCCTTCTATCGTTTTAATATGCATGACAACAAACAATACTTGCAAGAGTTATTGATTCTTATTAATAAAACTATGTTTCTCATCTTTCCAATTGAAAGTTTTATACATCTTTATTAATTTAAACATATTTAATATTGCATAACAAATATTTATTGCGGCGAAATTTCTTCACTACACAATTTCATAATAAAACATATTCTCTTTGCAAATATATATTTCCTTGTCCGGATTTATTAAAAACTGTAAATTTTACATCAAATTTTATTTTTGACAGGTTCTTTGTTTCTTTTCTTATTTAATTTGGTTATTTTTTGATATATAATAAGATTTCTGCGTGTCTTAATAACGTCGATCTCATCGATCAATTTAAGGCATTTCTGAATGAAGATAAACGAGTAAGGATGTTTCGAGTCCGCAGTTTGATATATATATATTAAACTTATCAACCGTAAAATTATACGTAAAATATATTTTTTTATGTTTTTTCTTAATTTAATTTTTGTCTGATTTAAATTTTGATATAAATTAAATATGTTTTATATCTGTTTGTATGAATGACGTTTCATTAAAGCGCAAGGATAATTTTAGATATCAATTTAAACCGTCTCAAAATAAATAAAATTGGTTATTTTTTTATTTACGGGAAAAATATTTGTTTTGTTTTTATCTATTTTTTGTAAAATTTTTCATAAATAAATAATTTTTATTATAATTATGGAATTAATTCAAGTTTGCACGGGATGTTTTTTTTTTTCCTTTTTTTTAAAAAAAGAGCAAACAGATTTTAAACGATACAATTTTTTTTATTCATTGCGAAGATCTAGCTCATGATAAATGTTAAATTCTTACAGCTTTACAGAAATTTATCACATCATAATTTCTATTATCTTCACAAGTATTTAAGTGTCGAAGAATCGGGACTACTTTGGGGGATATAAAGTACTTTACGAATATTTCTGACGTCAAAAAGAAAACATTTTTTTTTTAATTTTTAACCCGAGAGATGCAATTTTTTTAATATAATTATTGTGTTAAATAAGAAAAATTCGAAAGAATTTCGGGATTAAAAAAACTGCCATATTTAATTATACCGAAATGAAAGAGATAAAAAGTAGAACAAAAATTCCGAGAAGTATTTCTATAATAATAAAAAAAAAACAGGCATTGTGAGAATTGCCAGGTAATGAAAATCACAAGAAAACGGAAAGAATGTTTTACAATCAAAACAGCAATAAAACGGAACTTACGAGAATGATTACCATATACAAAAATAGAAAATCTTAGACTGAACTTTTTAAAACGTGTTAAAAATATTTTAATTTTTTCATACGTATCTCTTTAATTTTAATTTTAAATGAATTCGCAAAAGAATTATTCTAATGAGTCAACAAATTTAATTCTATACCGTGTACTTTTGCAAATTTTAACAGTTATTATTTAAAATATATTATAATTACGCGTTTTTTTCCTTTTCTTTCAAGTCATATCTTTTTTTGTTAGCTTTTTACTTGTTAATTAACCCTTATACCTTCGGAATTAACCACTGTCACCAGAAAAGATAGACTAACATTCAAGATAAGGTAGTACAGTATTTTAAATAGACGTTTAAATTAACGAAATTCATTGAGAATGCCAAATAAATTCTTTCAGTAAGGAAAATCAATAATAAAATCATAAAAATAACGATTTTTTTTTTTTTTTTGGTTAAAAACTTAAAATCGTTATAAAAATGAGTGAATTTCTTAAGTCTGAGATACAATTTTTAAGATGTAGAGACTTAATATTTTTGTTTTTACCAAATTTAAATATTGCCAAGAAAGAAATGACAATTAAAATTTTTTTTACCAGCAAATATTTTTTTATAAAATAAAAAAAGTTTCTAATGCAATTAATGAAGTTATTCGTAAATACATTTATTATGATTCTAGATATGTCATTTATGTAAAAATGCCATGCTTAATGAACAAAAAGTAAAAATTTCACCCGGAATTACGAAAAAAAGAACGTTTTTGGATCATTAAAGATAACTAAATTTTCCTCGATCCAACTAAAAAAAAAACACCCATTTTTAGAATATTCTGATCCCATCTTCTTTCTAGTTTTCTTGCAAATCGAATCTGTCTTGTTAAATGTGAAATGTTTCTTCGATTTGATAAAAAATATCAAAAATTGTAATCAACTAACTTTACTTTTAATTAATACTGGAAATGTTTATAAAAAATTTCTTCGTTTAGTAGCCGTATTTTAGTCGTAATTTGTGGTGATCGTGTTATCTTGTTTACTGATAATACGTGTTCAAAATTCTGACGTGTTTGTAAGTAGTAACGATTCTGAAACTGAATTTTATAGATGTGCTTTCGAGAAAAATCAGAAAAAAATCAAGATATATAAATTATGCGATTTAATAAAGCATTATTTACACATCGAATATGGCAGGCTCGATCTTATAAGAAGTTTATTGTAATGCAATGTATGAATTTAAAGTAAATCTACTGACTGTAATAAAAGCGAAAATTTTAAGAGTTTTTCCTGTAATAAAGCTAAAAAAAAATTTTTTTTTGAAAAATTCCCTTTAATGCTCTAACAATCAGTATTTGTGTGTGCAGACACTCGGGAGAGATGATGTGCTCGAAATTCACTTTATGTTTTACAAGAATAAATTAAAGATTTTATTACTTTACGCAATATTTTACAAGTTTTTTAAATTCGATTTCTTGTCCATTCATTGTAAATATCAGCCAAATCCATACTCTTCAAACAAAGAGTTTTATGATGTTATATGCATTTATTTTAATCATTTTTGAATAAATTTGATTTAACGAATTGAATTTTAAAAGTTTTATATGCGGATTCGAGTGGCATGCAATCTTATAATATTCAAACTTAAACCCACTTTATGCTTGTGAGAAAATTCAATCGTAAAAATGCAGAAATTTAAAAGATTTTTAAATAATTTTTAGTATTTAAAAAAGACATAAAAATGCATGAAACTACTACATTAGTGACTCGACTTTTCATGGCAATATGATAAATACGGACAAAACTTATTAATATATTAAAATGCTCGAATATAAGTCGACTTTGAGTATAAGTTGACACCCTAGTTTTGCATCTTTGTAAGTCAGAAAATATATCGATTTTGTGTATAAGACGATATGATATTTGTTAATTTTGAAAACGTCCAAAATTTCTCGACTTATACTCGAGCACATTCGATAATTATAGAGAACATTTGAAGCATCACTTGCGATAAATCGCATTACTGATAGATGATTTTATATATAACTCTTCTGTTTACACTTCAACTTATACCGAGTGAAAGATTTATAAAATTAAAAAGAAGAAGAAAGAAAATACGCCGGTTAGAATAGTGTTTTACAATAGAGATAAGATCGAACTTTCATTTAACACAGCACGACGGAAAAATAATAATAAAAGGAGGAGGTATGTAGAAAGTACAGTTTCCTATATCAAGTAGGCCATATCCGATTACAGAGATGTTCCAGATAGTTGAACTTTCTTCTGTGATTGAACATTAGATTGTGTAGTTGGATAAGTATAGAAAAATCTGCGCTCTAACCATATAAAACGAAGACAAAGAAGAACGAAATTTGATCATGCTGAAGGATTTCACTTCAGAAAAATTTCTAAAATGTTTTTCTGTTTCAATTCCTAATATTGATTTCCGATTATTTTGTTTATGGCGATTTAACAATAAACACGAAAAAAATTTCTATCGAAACTAATTAAAATGCTAATTATTTTCTTGGCAAAGCAGTAAAGAAAAAGTTTATAATAAATTATTTCTTTTGGCGATATCATCAGAAGGATTTCGGATGGCATCTTTGAAGCAATGACGAATTGTGACTCCTAAGTACATAACATGGCTTTATAGTATGCTAGGCACATCCGGAATAGAACATTTCCGCTCCGAGACGGAATTAGTCATAAAAAAATCATTCCTGGAGACATAATACAAGAGCAGTGGCGACTAGTTTCAACAAAACATTAAACAAGCTCCAAACCAATTGGAAGACTTAAGAAATATAATGAACAAGATCACATGGCATCAATTTTTTTATTATATATTTTATAACACAGGCAACAAAATAAATAATTGGAAATAGTGCTAAAACTATTTTTTTTTGTTTCAATAATACAAATAAAAATCAATATTTAAGATACACAAAATATCCGAGAACCTGAAGAAAGACTTAATTTTAATGCACTACTTAATGAAATCAAATAATATTAATGCGTTTTTAATGAAGTTAAGTGTTTTTAAATTACTTAAATTCGTTTTAAATTCAAACAGTTTTTTCGTATTTCATTATATACCTTTTTTGTTTATTGTTTTAATTTCTATTAGACCCAAAATTAGAGTACAGTTTAATTAGAAGTCATTAAAAATACATTACAATAAAAATTACCCCATTTTGACAAAAATACCGGAATATTTACAAACAAGAAAGTGTTAATTCGGCAAAAACGGAGAATACTACCGGTAGAAAAGTATTTATGTTTAAAGTTTGGATGCACGACATAAAGCTATTCCAAGGTTTAACAGTGGAAAGATAATCTAAACAAAACTGTTCGTCTCTTTCACCCGACATAATCTACAGTTACATGACAATGCACTCAGACCACGCACCCTTTTCGCATGATATGGGTTTCCATTCAAAATGTTTTCCATTCAAGTTTTCGAATTGATAATTATGCGAAATTTCGATAACGAACTGAATCAACGATCTGTTTTCTCGATAACCATAATATACGATTCGTCTAGGGCTCGTCATATATGACACTTTTAATGAAAAATTAAAAAGAATGGCATAGAGTTATAAATTATCTAAAATTATAATTGGTGATAATATAAAATTAATGTAAATATTTAATTTTTATAATTCGCGTATATATACACCCACACACTCTTTAGTAGAAAACGTTCTTTCTTCCAAATCATTCGCATTATCCGGAATTTAAAGACGATTACTATAATTAAGATTATTAAATGTAATTAAGAGCTTAATTTTAAATTTCATTTATCTTTTAAACGTAATTGTTGATGTTTTCTTAATTAATTGCCGGTAGTTAAAAATTTAAATCAGGAGAAGATATTTCTTTATTAAATATATTAAATTAATTTAATATAATGTAATCTTAATTAATGAAGTTTTAATGGTATTTAAAAGTAAACATTTTGCTATTTTTGTTAATAAATTCAAAAAATTATTTTTTTTTTATTAACTTTAAGAGATTAGAAACGAATGTTTACTTGAATTCTGATTAATTCAGACATCCGAATTAAAATTATTTTAATTTAAATTTATTTATTTTTGAAAATTTATTAATTAAATTATATAAAAGAAAGATCGTGTAGGATTGTTTACTGTTTAATTGCGGAACGATTGATTCTAGCAGTAAGCTAAAAACCTCATGTTGTAGGTCTTCTGTATGTTTAATCCTTCGTAATTGACAATAGATTCTAGTCATTTAATCGACTTATACCTGAGTAATCTCCTTTAACTCGCCCACCTGACTGCCAAACTTGGTCATAATCTTATCTTTGACAGTTTTTGCTGAATTTGGTAACCCGAAGAGATTATTATAACAGTACAAAATCGTTTAATGTTTATAAAAGTTTTGAAATTCGAAGAAAGGAAAAGTTTTGTTAAATTTAGAAACTAATTTACGGTTCTAGAAATGTACTGTCCTTCATTTATTTGATTTAATAATTATATTAATATGGTAAAATCAAAAGAGAATTTTAAAAGATAAAATTTACCGAATACACTTTTTCTTGGTATTTTTGGAGTGAATGAAACGGAAAGACAATATAGAAAGTTGAAGAATTCAGACTTTCTATATTGCCTTTCCATTTTCAAGACTCTCGAGAATCGTTTCCTTCGTCTTCTGAGCCAAAACAACCGATCTGCAAACAACACAACTACTTGCAAATGATTGAAAGGTAGAATTTCAACTTTTGTAACTGTTTTCGGAATTCGACGATTGCCTGACGTGGGAATTCTGCCAATTGACAAACTATGCTTACAATGGGAATTCTACTGAAGAGACAACTATTAACTGCTGCAATGAAAAACCAAACAGAAAAATAAAAAATGCGGGCGAAAAACGCGAATACAAAAAAAAAAAAAAAATTCTACCCTACTTTCGAGGTAAAAATAAAATCTTTCTATTGATAGCAACATTTTCCATTTATATACAAAATTTAACGAAAACATTCGATTAAAATCTATGTTTAGTGTATTTTTCTGCCATTCTTTCAATTTACCATATACGCTAACTATACACAATCATATATTGATACAAACAGACCCACATATATGTGTATATATATCGAGAAAAAAATATATTCTTTATTATTATGCCATGAAAATTCAACAGTTGCAAATTCGATTGAAGATGTTTAACATGTTGGGAATATGAATTTAAATAAATATAATTTTAAAACGAACTACTGTAAGCATTAATAAGATTTTGTCACAAACAACATTAGATTTTCTGTTGAGAAGTTGTTGAGTTGTTGATCTGTTCACTTCTCTTGTTTTCAAAATTATTGCTAAAAATTAATACAAGTTTTCATTAATTCTATAATAATTTAAAATTTTAGGATTACCTACAAAAATATTTTACATTATTTTACTCTATTATGTACAAAACGTTTGAATGATAAACAAAAAATTAATAAACTGCATTTATTTAAAAATTTATTTACTGAATAATTTTCACAAACGACGATAAAATGAAAGAAGCTATATAAATATACTTAGAAATAAAAAGTTTTTATGTACTTCATCTTATCTATAAAAAAGTCATAATAATTCATTTAACAAAATTTATGTTTCAATCATTAAAGAAGTGTTTTTAGTAAAAGGCGCGATTTTCGTTTAAAATTATGATTTTAGAATGTTGTTAAAATATATAAAAAATTGTTGGTATTAAATTTTAAAAACATGCGATGCATTTTTAAATCAGAGAAAATTTAATTAAATAATGTTTACATGAAACAGTAAATATACTTAGAAATAAAAAGTTTTTATGTACTTCATCTTATCTATAAAAAAGTCATGATAATTCATTTAACAAAATTTGTTTCAATCATTAAAGAAGTGTTTAAAAGGCGCGATTTTCGTTTAAAATTATGATTTTAGAATGTTGTTAA
>AYEL01082189.1:0-19315 GCA_000484575.1 Olivierus martensii | reverse complement strand
ATTAAGATCTCCTTTGCGTATATTATCCTTGTGCTCCAAGATTCTATCTTTAAAATTACAGGTGGTAGCCCCAATATAAATATATTCAGCTATATAAATATACCCCCCAATATAATCAGCCACAACCTTTCTAGCGACTTTTTGTTGTATTCTAGGTACGCAGACGACCTTTTTGTAGTTTGGAAAGATGGCCATAATGCAGATGACCTTATAAGGCATTTTTCTAGAGTAGAATATGGTCTTACGCTTAAGCTAACACAGATTAGTCAGTCAGTAGTAAATTTCTTAGACATAAAAATCTATGCAGAGAAAGGTTGCTTTAGTACCACAGTTTATGTGAAACCCACTGCCACTCCTGTTATTTATTCCGAGATGGTCGTTCGACCCTTGGTCATTTAAGAAGTCTGCTTTCACTTATTATTTCAGCAGATGCCTTACCCATTGTAGTAATGCTTTCTTTCGTAGAGCAGAATGTGACTTATTATTTCAGCAGATGCCTTACCCATTGTAGTAATGCTTTCTTTCGTAGAGCAGAATGTGATAGAATTTTTAACCTCGGCAGAAAGCACGGCTATACTAATAAGTTTATGCAAAACTCGTATTTAAAAGAGAAAGCTAAATTTGACAGGCAAACTCCCACTCTGACCAACGTGGAGCTTCAACATCCAATGAGCACGCTTTAGACGCTATGCGTAGGTTCCCTATACCATGCCACCTCCACGCTAGTAATGCGGTTAGGACTTCCTTAAAATCTGCTAATGTGGCCCGCACGTTCAAAAGAGCCTCTACAGTCTTCAGTATACTCCGTAATGACAAGAGCAAAAGATCAGAGTGATTATAACTCAGGAGTATACAGAATCCCTTTGGAGAATTTAAACGATGACCAGTTAGAAGTTTATATTGGGGTTACCACCCGTAATTTTAAAGATAGAATCTCGGAGCACAAGTGCGATAGAATTTTTAACCTCGGCAGAAAGCACGGCTATACTAATAAGTTTATGCAAAACTCGTATTTAAAAGAGAAAGCTAAATTTGACAGGCAAACTCCCACTCTGACCAACGTGGAGCTTCAACATCCAATGAGCACGCTTTAGACGCTATGCGTAGGTTCCCTATACCATGCCACCTCCACGCTAGTAATGCGGTTAGGACTTCCTTAAAATCTGCTAATGTGGCCCGCACGTTCAAAAGAGCCTCTACAGTCTTCAGTATACTCCGTTTTATATGATAATATTAATTTTGTTATGCTTATTTGAATGTCAATTTTTTGAACTCTGTTCTATTTTATGTTCTATTCTAGAATAACTTGTAATCTGAATATTTTGGTGCAACTGAAGATGGTACCTTAGGTACTGAAAGCGTTTTTGTTTGTATAATAAAATGTTGGTTAATGGTACTGCTATTTTGTGCTCTTTGGTGAAGTGCAAGTTTGAAAGTTAAGAGGTGTTTAATAGTTTTGTCTTTTACAGATATCATTTACTTTAATGCTAAAACATTAATTTCAATAATTGCAATATAAATAATCAAAAATATTATTACACTTATTATTAATATAGATTAAGATTTCATATTATTAGAACTAACAGTTAAAACAAAAAACTAATAATTTAAATTTAATACAATTAAAGGATATATAATTCAAATGTAATATAAATTAAATGTTAAATATTTCATAAACATTCTTATTGAAAATGCTTGTGAAATATTTTTCATTTAATTTAATAAAAATTATATTATATCCAATTTTTTATCCATTATTTATTTTAGAACATTAAAATATAAAATAATAAATTATTTAAACTGTAAAAAAAATAGATGATTTGTTGTTTCAATATTATAGCAGATAACAATTATCATGTTTAACAATCAATATTATTGTATCTCTAAAAATATAAATATCCAAAAATAATATACTTACACAGCCATTATGTACAGGTAATTTCACCTGAAGTCTTAATTTCTGAATGAATGTTTTATTATCTAAAAAAAATATACTAATTCAAAAATGACAAACTAAAAATTCTCTCTTTAAAAATCTTAAAATAATATAGAATTTAAAATATTTTTATTTTCTCCTAAACACTTTAAATTACAGGTAGTTCTCAGTTTACAAGTTCCCACATAACAAGTTCAAGTTTTTCAAATTTAAACTATCAAAAAACAATCAAAATTATGGGTATTAATTGCAAAAAATAAATAATAGGCATTCACAAATAAGCATTTTGAATCATGTAGGTAGCTATACAATATAGTACAAGTGAGTTTGTAATAGAAACATATAATAAAATCATTGCATATCAGCTATAAATACAGTATAATAAGTCCTATAGTAAGACCCCACTTAACACTGCTTCATTAGAAACATATAATAAAATCATTGCATATCAGCTATAAATACAGTATAATAAGTCCTATAATAAGACCCCACTTAACACTGGTTCATTTAATGCTGTTTCAATATAACACAGTTTTTTTTTAATTCTATATTTTTTATTGATTCATTTTGGTGCAGTTTATCAAACTGTTATACTCACAAAAATCTGAAATCTCGCGAATTTGTTGTTTTGATACTCTTATGCCATCTCAGTGCAGAGCTGTACATATGAAAGTTTGCTGTGGTCCCAGTTCATATTTACAACCGGTCATCAATATTATTTTACAAAGACTTTTTGATTACTTACATCGGACTCTTGCCGATAGATCCACTCCTGGCTGGGCTAAATCTAGCCACGGGCCCTCCATGGCACTAGCTAGGCAATGCATAGACCAGCTCAGTCATTAAAACATAAACTTTATAATATAAACTTCAAGGGAATTTTTTATACCAAATAAACCTAAATTCTCAACCAAATTTAACCCTTGAAACTATAATGGAATAATTTAATGATTGGAAATAATTTGAACTAATGTTAGTGCCATCTCGTAATTATAATTATTATTATATTATTATAAATTAATTAAAAATTCTGGTTCAATTATTAACAGATGGCACCACTCATTGATTCGGTGAAAATAATAATAATTATAATTACAAGATGGTGCTAACTTTAGTTCAAATTATTTCCAATCATTAAATTATTCCGTTATAGTTTCAAGGGTTAAATTTGGCTTGAGAATTTAGGTTTATTTGGTGTTATTTTACAGTAATAAAAATAGCAATTATCCCATTTTAGTTTTAACCTGAATGCTGCAACTTCAAACTATAATTCCTTGAAGTTAGAACATTTCTCTTTCATTGATATTTTTTGTTGTTTATAGTTTACTGCAATCTAATTACTGCCTTTTGTTGTTAAACCTTTATTTTCTAATTTTAAGAATTTTTTCATGAATGATATATGAATACAAATCAATATTAGCAATAATAAATGTCTATAATTAATGTAATTCAACAGTAATAATACATGTTACAAAATAAAATAAAAAAATGATACATATATTTTTTTTATTCTCTATCCTGTTTCACCTATCCCCATTATTTGTGTATTAAGATGACCACATTTAACACTGTTTCATTTAGTACTTGTTTTTTTGGAATGCATTCCCTGCATTAAATGAGGTTTTTTTTCTAATATATCCCTGGTGTCAAACAGAGCATTTTATAATGCGTTTTATGTTCGTATTAACTTGTTTATATATTCTCATTTCATATGTTTACTATTTTTATCATCGTCATTGCTTTTAATTAAATAAATTGCACTTTGGTTATCAATAAACAATTTAATAAATAAGTAGTTTTCTTTAATTTACTGTAAACAATTTAATATTATACACAAAAAAATTTTAAAAAACAAGAACAATTTAAACCATTTAAAAAATGTGTGCATTCTAAAAAGAAGTACACTGTTCTAAAATGTTTGTTAGTGAGAAAAGAATAAGAATACTGAAGAGGGTCTTAAAGTAAGACCAAAAACATTTTAAAGTAAAAAGTAATTCCTGTCAAAGAGCTATAAGTATAGTAAGTACTAAAGAACTAAAGAACAGGAGTTTTAGAAAGTTGATAATTTAATAGTACTAAAGAACAGGAGTTTTAGCAAGTTGATAATTTAATATTTTCTTCTACATTGTGAAGGTCCTTATCAATCCATCTTATGCTTAAGGCTCTGCATTTGCTAGAGCTGCTGGTATAACAAACTTGATATCTTACAAAATCAGAAAATTCAAATGACTACACAAGATGTAGAAGTAGCACAACCTCTAGTCATGATAGTTTTGCTGGAACATTATGTAAATAACTTTCATTCCCAGATTATGCCTCAGGCAGTATTAATTTAGCTATATTAAAGCTCATGTAGTTATCTATCAATAATAATGAAAAAAAAATTCTTTAACATTTATATGACAAACAATTTTATTATTACAGTATTTTAATTTGCTTAATTTTAAAGGCCATTTTTTCATTTCTTTGGATAAATAAATCATTGTTTCATTGTAAACTGATTTTGTGTTTTGTTAAAAAGTAGAATACATAGGAGTCACATCTAGAAAAAGTAAACTGATTTTGTTGACCTTTATTCAATTTTATTACAGACAGACCTTAACTTACAACAATTCACACTTATGATAGTCAAAAATTATTAAAAATTTTCTAATTCAACTTTGTTTCTTGCATATACCTATATCACATGGCTTTTATAAATGCATCACAGCATCACCATTAATCAACAAGCAAAGCCTTTCAACAATATACAATAGCTACTAGTATGATTTGCCCACTTCTAACTTATCACAGCTTTTGACACACTAGTTCTTAATAGCAGTCAAAGTGTTCATTTCTTTTGTTGAAACTTTTATATCTCATTGCAACTGTCATGTCCAGTAAGAGAAATAATATTTCAATGTAAAAAAATAAGCTCATTAGGAAAGCTTTAAGTTTAATCCTCTTAAGTTAAATAGAAATCTAATTTGTGAAAATATTAAAACAAAAATCAAACAAATCAAGAATTAAAAAGTTCTTTGACTTATGTATGAATCAACTTACAACAGAAACATTGGAATGGAACTCCATCATAAGTTGAAGACTACTTCTATAGTCAAATTTAATTTTTGAGAATGTACCTGTTTTTAGCATTATGTTGCTTTACAGCAGCCATTTATTTCCCAGGAAATTGCAACCAAGCCCACTTTTTTTGATTTACAACAAAACTGGAATAATTTTTCATGTCTACAGGTTCCATAGATCAAAAATAGAGAAAAAAGGAGAAAAATTTCATAATTGAATCAGTAAATCAATGGCAAGTTAGAATCAAATAAATATAGTATTGTACACACTATTTTTGTTAATTATCATCAAAATAGAATATCGAAATAATTAATATTACAATGTAAAACTTTGATATAGAATAGTTATTTTATATTAATTTAAATTTTACAAAACTTCTAAGCAAATAACTGCATCATTTATGTAAAGATATTTTAATGATACAATTATTTGCAGAGTAGTTTAGTAAAAATAAAATTAATATAAAACTATTATTGTTCTAAGTTTTGTGTTATAATAATTACTAGAAATTACCCGCTCATATAAATGAGCAGAAATATAATCTTGTGATTTAATTTAATAATACTGTATATAACAACGAAATACACCTCCAAACTCATATAGGGAATCAAAACATCATTGAGGGAATCGTAAAATGGCATCCATTATTAAAGTCAGTCTATGCTCCTATAGAGAAGTATGGACATGACTTTGAATGCCGCTATGTTTGAGACATCTAATCTAAGGCAAAGCTTAGATATAGATACCAATTCAAAATAGAATTCCCTTTTCCCCTTCATATCATACATAATTAAAATTTATCCAAAGGTAGTAATCATACTGGTTATTCGATTATTTTTATTATTGTTCTGCCTTAAAAATAATAAAAAAATGCCGGGATAAAAAATTCGTAAATATACACAGTTTTTATAAGTTAATGGTATTTAGATATAGTAGGAATAAAATACAATGTTACCATTAGTGCTAAGGAAATATAGACTGCCAAATTTTCATGCTAGAATCACACTGGTGCTAAGGAAACATAGACTGCTAAATTTTCATTTGCTAGAAATTACTTTATAAATTATTTAAGTAATATTTATTTTCATAAATTGCTGAGGCAAGTTTAAAAATAATCTGGGAATTGATGTATAATATAAAGTACTTAACTTGTTTTAAAATTATTAAAATGTAACTTGAATATTTGAATACATAAATAATATATAAGGTATTAATTAATAAGTAATTCGGACATTTTATAAATAAAATACTTAATGACTTGAAACGGCATTTTTCATTCCTATATTTCGCTTCCATATTTTATGTTTTCGTTTTCTTCTTTCAAATTGGGCATTTATTTTTCTTATAATTGAATGAATTCTTGTTCTACAGTATTGTTCAATTAGATGTTGGCCAATATCAAGGCATATTGGAAAGTTTTCACTCGGAAATATAAAAAAAAACGAATCATTTCTATTACTAACAATCAAAAGCTGCACAACCAGACATCTTCGAATTAAGAAATTATTAGATAATTATATAGATAACTATAAATTATCATTTACCGCCACATGTAGCCAAGTTCAGTTTAGCTCCAAGCTTAGCTCTTCGACAATGTCTCAAACATGGTGTCTGGAACCCATGTGACATGGAGCTAACCAATGAAAGGGTTCCACTGTCGGCAAAGTCTAGGAAAAAGCATGTCCATACTTCTCTATAGGAGCATAGAGCGACTTTATTTTAACTTTCCCAACGTTCATATCATCAATCTTCCTCTGGGCCACTAAGATTACTTTGCATTACGCATCACATACCTCCATGCCCCTGACGGCTCCCAGTTCGTTTTGTCATTCACCAGTATCTCTTTATTACTCCTTTTCATTATCTCTATCGCCTCAGTTTATCTTTTTAGTAGAATTACAGTTTCACTGTAATTTTTATTCTTTAATTTTTAAATTATTAATAATAACAAATAATTTTTTATTTTTATTCTTTAATTTTTAAATTATTAATAACAACAAATAATTTGGACTGTCATTAATTTGTAAATTATTAATAATAACAAATAATTTTGGCTGTCGCAGACATCCGAAAATTATACCTTTCTAACGATATCCTATTTATAGAATTCGAAGACATCCGAAAATTAGACCTTTCTAACGATACCATATTTGTAGAAATTGGTACAGTGGTTCAACTGACAAAGGGATATCCAGTCAGCCAGCCATGTTTGATTATTAATATATAAGATTATTATTTTGTATTTTATTAAAATTAACAAATACAATGCTATTTCTTTAATTCTAATATGCTATCAATTTACTCATATGATTCCTTTATTTCTATAATTTTTTTATTGAATGAATTATGGATACAGAAAATTATTCAAATTTTATTGTATGTCTAGAATAAAATTATTGTAAAAGCTTAATTATAAGGCAAAATTTATTTAAATTATTAATAGCAAAAATAATAAAAAGTATTTCATATATTAACTTCTAAAATAAAGTTGATGTACAGTATTTGAAATTCTCCATCATCTGGTTTGCAGTTCTGATATGCTGTGTGTGTTTTAATAGTGAAAAGTGTTTTAATATTGTGTGTGTATTGTAGCTGTGTGTGTTTTAATAGTGAAAAGTGAAAATAATAGTGTTTTAATAGTGAAACAGTGAAGTAATGGTAGTCTTGTGCATATCTGTACTAACATGTTTCAAAATTTCACTTCTTCCTGCATTAGAAATCGAAAAATCCTTTACGCAAAGGTGCATCTCACTTCTGATTAGAGTTGCTTTTAATAAATGGAAATTTGGCTGCCAATTGATCATTGAATTTATTCTTTCTTCTGCACTGTTCATTCAAATCGAGGGGTTAATATTATAAACTTAAAATAATAATAATACTAATATTTAAATTTCCAATTGAAATTATTTTTATAATTAAAATTTCAAACCACAACAAAACAATCAGGTTTTCCCTTCATCACAAAGTAAAGTGTTACTATTAAAAAATTTATTTTCTTTTTCTAATAAAATGACAGACAGTAGTATATTGCCACATTATCAAAATAAATCATTTTTGGGATAATTTTACTAATGAATTTATACTGAAAGATGATTCTCATTTTATTTTGATGAATTTTTCAATTTGTATCTAAAAATAATTTTACATTTAATAAAATATATAACTCAACCAAAATGAAATATAACAACAATTTCTTAAAAACCAGTACTTTCAGTACATTATTTAAAAAAATCAGTACCAATAACTTGAAATTTTAAAATTAGTATGGATGCTTAAAAATCAGTACTGTACTTACAAAATCAATATGAATGGTCACTCTACATTAGATACACAAATTACTGAGGAATATGTAGAAAACTGAAAGTATCTTAACTTAAAGAAGTTTTTCTTTCACTGATATTGTGGGTGTCTAATGAATTTATTATCCTGCTTTAAAGCTGCTTGGGTTTGTATTGTATTGTTTGCTACTGTTTAGAAAAAATTTAATTGAATTTTTGATACTAGAGGGCAAAACTTGCTTTAAACTATAACAACAACAGTGCCATAAGTCAGAATGGACCAATTCAAAAGCTATATGGGAAACTTGATGAATATAGTTTTAAACAGATCCATATGATACCATTGGGAGTGGTGGGAATTATTAACAACTGGTATGCGATATGGTTCTAGGCACCAATATATTAATCACATGACTTCAGTGAATACAGGCAATCTCTGACTTATGTAAGTGGATTATTCCACAAAAATTTACACAAGTCAAAACATGCATATATTGGAGCTTTACCTATACTGTCTCAAAAGTACTTGACATTAATAATAGTTATATTGCAGAATAAACACATAACTTGTGTACTAAAGCAGTTGCTTACTATCGTAGAGGATCCATATTCAATTCAGAGTCCCACATCATCTGTTTCTTGGAAGAGATCCAGATCCAGGCCCAACTCATTTATAACTAACCCATAAAGTGCATGTATTAATGTAATATATTATAGGTAATCCCACTTTGTGGGCTTACCTAATAAGCCCATAAAGTGCATGTATACATATTAAATGAAGAAATTAGAAGAAAAATGTTTTATCCCAGCATTACAGCTTTAAATTCATATAACTAAAAACTGCTTACATATAATATATGCAAAGTTCACATATCATCAAAGCACAATCAGAAATTAAAATTTATTAAAACAGTTTTAATAAATTTTTCAGTAAATTAGTAAATAAAATAAAATTAGTACTTAATAAAAGTTTATTAAAACAGTTATTTCTTTTTAACTGCTGATTGTGCTTTGATGATATGTGAACTTTGCATATATTACAGCTTTATCTACTAAAACAGTATATTTCTGTTTTTAATCAGGGAATCTTTACATATCTACAGATTTATGTATGTTAGATCTATATAGATCAGGAACCACCTATATATTAATATTATATCAATCTATCCATATGTCATGAAAGAGAATCAGAGAAGATATCCGAAGATTCAACATAGAAAGGATTCAAATGGCCATTGAGAAGAGCAATAGCTTCCGATCAGCACGGAGAGACAATGACTGGCAAGCACCAACTAAATGTGCTCAAAGATGATAACAGAGAACTTATCATCAACCAAGATAGTATAGTAGAAAAGGCAGCAACCTTCTATGAGGAACTATACAGATCAAGAAATCAAGTGAGGCAAGCAAGACCAAGGCCAGAAAATGCAGAAGGTATCCCAGTAATACTACTGCAAGAAGTCGAGAAAGCAGTTAAGAAGATGAAGTGAGGAAAAACTCTGGGAGAAAACAATATCAACATCAAACTCCTAAAGGAAGAAGGAATACCAGTATACAAGCAACTGGCCAAGATATTCTCCAACTGCATGCAAACAGCTGAAAAAATGCAGTCATAGTGCTGACACACAAGAAGGGAGATAAAAAAAATCTTAGAAACCTCAGGCTTACAGTCTACTGCCGACAATATACAAAGTCTTCACAATCTGAAACAAGCACTGGATTTGAACCAAGCAAGAGAAAAGCTGGATCATAAAACTTAAATAATACTGCTTTCTTAAGTGTCTAACTATATTTAAAATTACTTCTAAGCACTTAAGCAGGCCAAGATAGCTTTTAAAAAACTTTTTAATATGAGAAACATTTTTGGCATTTATCAGCCATCCTCAATTCTTACAGTAAATTTAAATTACAAAACAAATAACTCTCAGAACATATTATTATGAGACGCTATTATTCTAAAACAGAGAACATATTTAAATATTTAAAAACTTAAACATTTTCTTATTTTTACACTAAGGTTTTGGAAAAATAAATAAATAAATAAAAATAAAATTGAAACTAAGTCTCAAAATACAAAACACGGTTACACTTGCACAAAAATTATCCAGCTTCATTATATTGCAGAACTCCCTTTAAACTAAATTTCCATGCACCAGAAACACTGTTTGTCTATCATTTATTACTTTCCCTTGTCTACTCCCTTTGTAGATTTGTACCTCTTCTGCTATACTTAGCTCCTTTACGTCATGTAACTGTTTCACTCCTTTACTGTTCTCCCATTCTATCTTCACATTGCACTCATAAGCCCTTTTTGCTAGAACTATTGTTAAATTACACCTTTCTTTATATCTTTTATGTTCGCTAGTTCTGTCTCAAATTTCTAGCTGTCGCACCTATATAAATCTCCTTTTAGCCACTTTCTAGGTTTTCTAGTGGTATCTCATACACCCCTGTACGCTCTTCTTGTCCATAGTTGTCTTTCACATTCCTAAGAAGACTAAAGATTTCTGTGGTCTCTTATACGCAGGTTTCTTACTCCCTTTCTTTATAATTTTATTTACTGTCTTAAAGCTCCTTATGGTATCCAGTATTATCACAAAACTATTGTTCTGTTGACTATTGGGATCATGTGCATTAGGGCGTCCTTGTTCTTGATTGGTGTTCTGCATATCTCTCTCTCTCTTGTATATCTCTTCATAGATCTTATCTACTATTTTCTACCTATAACCATGTTTTCATGCTATTTCTTTTATCTGTATTAACTCTTCCTTTAGTAGCTTATTAGTGCTTAGCTTATTTATATATTTTTCCAAAACCTTAGTGTAAAAAGAAGAAAATGTTTAATTTTAAGTTTTTAAATATTCAAATACATTCTCTGTTCTAGAATAATAGCATCTCATAATATTATGTTCTGAGAGTTATTTGTTCTGCGATTTAAATTTACTGTAGATTGAGGATGAAGAATGGAGGATGGCTGATAAATGCCAAAAACGTTTCTCTTTAAAAATTTTTTAAAAGCTATCTTGGTCTGCTTAAAAGTGCTTAGAATTTTAAATATAGAAAAGCTGGATCTCGGAAAGGCTATTCGATGATGGATCATATACACACTGTCAACCATCTGAAAGAAAAATGTAAAGAATATCACATCCCACTCTCTATGGCATTCATAGACTATGAAAAAGCATTTGATTCAGTATCTACAGAGGCAATCCTAATGGCACTAAGTAATCAGGGAATAACTACTATGTCATCTATGAAGAAACAACAGCCATAATATGATCACATAAAGATAGTATGAGAATAAAAATCCAATGAGGAGTTCGTCAAAGCGACAGTATCTCATCAAAACTGTTCACAGCCTGCCTAGAAGAAATATTCCAACAAATAAATGGATGAGAGCACAAAGGAATTAACATCAATGGAATATCTCAACCATCTAAGATTTGCAGATGACATAGTTGGCATAGTACTGTTCATTCAAACACCAAATGAACTGCAGGAAATGCTAAATAATCTAAAGACAGAAAGCAAGAAAAGAAGAATGCAAATAAACTATGAGAAGACAAAGGTAATGTTCAACACAGAAATAAATCTACAACCAGTGACAACAGAAGGCTGGACAATTGAAAGGGTAGAAGAATACAAGTACTTAGGACAAGTAATCACAACACAAAGAGAACAAATCAGAGAAATTCAATATAGGATGAAGTTGGGATGGCATGCATGTGATCAATTTGGTAACTTCTTAAGGACAATAAGATACTGATATGTCTCAAAAGGAAACTCTTCAACATGTGCATACTACCTGTGTTAATGACATATAGCTGTGAAACATGGACCCTTACAAAGAAAATGAGACAAACAGCAACAATCCAAAGAAGCATGGAAAGATACATGTTACGAGGGTTGATCCAGAAATAAGGTTCCCATCAATGTTACAAATAGACAACATTGTTTATTCTCATAGCAATGTACATTGTTGGAAAGAAGACACTTTGCTCTATTTTTCAACATAATCGCCATCTTTTTCTATGCATTTTTGTAGACGGTGCTCCAATTTCTGTATCCTAATGTCGTAAACTCCGCCGCCAACCCGTTGAGGAAGCGTTTCACATCTCTTTGACTTCATCGTCGCTCCGGAAGCATTGGCCACTCAAGTGTTCCTTTAACTTGGGGAACAAGTGATAATCACTAGGCACGAGGTCCGGACTGTACAGTCGGTGGGGCATGACAGTCTACCTAAAGTTTGTCAAAAGGTCCTGGGTTTGACGGGAGACGTGAGGTCGGGCATTGTGGTGATGCAGCGTTACACCGGCTGTCAGTTGCCCTCACCGGAGGTTCTGGATAGCTCGCCTGAGTTTTCTTAGTGTTGCACAATAACTGTCTGAGTTGATTGTTGTCCCAGGTTCCATGAAATCAATCAGCAGTATTCCCTTACGATCCCAAAACACACTAGCCATGACTTTGCCAGCAGAAAGAGTTTGGGTGGACTGTCATGCCCCACCCACCGTACGGTCCGGACCTCGCGCCTAGCGATTATCACTTGTTCCCCAAGTTAAAGGAACACTTGAGTGGCCGATGCTTCCGGAGTGACAATGAAGTCAAAGAAAAGGTGAAACGTTTCCTCGACAGGTTGGCGGCGGAGTTTACGACATTAGGATACAGAAATTGGAGCACCGGCTACAAAAATGCAAAGAAAAAGATGGCGATTATGTTGAAAAATAGAGCAAAGTGTCTTCTTTCCAACAATGTACATTGCTATGAGAATAAACAATGTTGTCTATTTGTAACATTGATGGGAACCTTATTTCTGGATCAACCCTTGTAAAATTCACCAAGAGGGACCACAAGACCAACATATGGATAAGAAAACAAACCAAAGTAGAAGACATACTGATAACAGTTAGAAGCAGTAAGTGGCATTGGGCAGGCCACATAGCAAGATACACTGATAACCAATGGACAAAGAGAATTATGGAGTGGCAACCAAGGCAAAGGAAAAGATATCCTGGCAGGCAATACAAATGATGGGAAAATGATATAAAAAAAGTAATTGGTTCCCAGTGGATGCAGATTGCACAAGATACATACATCTGGAAACAAAAGGAGGCATATATATCCAGCAATGGATGAAATAAGAAATGCTGATGATGATAATGATCCATATGTCAAAAATTGCATCACTTTGATACTTTCTATTTTGTAAATTTTGACTTATTGGCTGATCTTTTCAAAACTTGTAAACCAATATTCAATTTTCCATAAACATAATGTTAAAACTAGAGTTCTGTTCTTCACATGGAAATTTGACCATTATAAAATTAAAGATCAACAAAATCAATAATATATGACTAACGATGATTTATTTTATATAAATAAATGAAAATGTGGCCTTTAAAATCAAACATATAAATATTATAATAAAGAAATCATTTATGTCATATTAAAGAATTTTTATTCTTCATTATTATTGACAGATAAACAGGTGAGATTTAATGCAGATAAACTACTGTTATGCATAATCCGAGAATAAAAGTTATTAACATAATATGCAACAAAACCAGAGGATTCTGATTTTTGCTGCCATTTTGATTTTTCCACTTTTCAAACAAATTACAGAATTTCTGCTACAAAATCAATTGTGTTGTAATGTATAGCTAAGTATGTATAGGTTTAAATGCCTTTTTATGAATGTTTAAAATTTATTTATTGCAATTAATGTTGATATTTTCAATTACTTTCATACTTCCTATTTAAAAAAAACTTATAATTCCAGGAAATCGTAAACTGAGAACTACCCATTGTAAACAATCCTAATTTGCATAATGTATGTCTAATACAAAAAAATATCAATAAAAGATTTTACTATGTAAATTAAATATGCTGATTAATTTTTACTTTATTGAAAAATTTTTATGCAAAAAATTGTGACAAAAGTATACATATAGTTACTAAAAGCAGAGAAATTGTAAATTATAGATGTTTTAATGACATCAATGAGCAGTAACAGAAAGTTTTCAAATAAACATTTAAGTATTTTTAACATTACCATCAAAGAAAAAGAAATAACATAAATGAGAGAACTGATATTTTAAATACAACTCAGAAAGAAAAATTTTTTTGTGAAATTGGTAGAACTGTTGGAAAATGTCATTCAATAATAGAGTTGTGAAAAATTAAAATGAAACTGGATCTCTCATTTCAAAGCAGACATGAGAGATCCAGTTTCATTTTCCAAGAATTTTCATTCAGTGAGAAGAGAATCATAATACATAAATTAAAAATCAATCTAGGTTTGCTGCTGAATGCTGGAAGAGACAAGGAAGGTATTGAATCTAAACATTATTTATAGCACAGTACCAAACTATGGGTATATTAATCATACAGCCAGAAAAAAGTTATATATTAGTAAGAAAAATCAGAAGAAAAGATTGGAGTTTGTATATTTGCATAAAAATAAATTCTGGTCAAAAGTTATATTTAGTGACGAAAGCAAATTCAACATTCATAGTAATAATAACTGGAATGGACATTCAGTATTTGTTTCCTGCACAAAACTTGGTGGGAAACAAATACAGAATATGAAAAAATCTAGTTGGGATTGTCTATAGAGTAAATATATTAATTTGGGGTACATATTTGAGGCAGCATAGCATATTTAATAGGAGAAAATAAACACAGTACTGAGTAGCAGAAATACATTTAATTATATTCAGAATGTTTTCGGACATATCTTGGTCATCATCAGCAAAAAATCATCAAAACAAACTTACAAAGAACTATGGAATTAAAGAATAGAGTGGCACATATACATTTAAGTGATAATGTTAAATTTAAACATATATACACTATTCTATTCTATAATTCCATAGTTTTTTGTAAGTTTATTTTGATGATTTTTCACTGATGACCAACATACGATCAAAGATGTTCCTATATAATTAAATGTATTTCTGCTAATTAGTGCTGTATTTATTTTCTCCTGTTTATATATTGATGATAACAGTTCTGTACATCACAGCATATTTAATATTTATCAAGTCTGTAAAAATCACTTTGATTATCTTAATATTTTGAAAGAAAATTTAAAAAACAGTACACAATACTTGGATTGAGAGTTTCATATAGGCAATCCCTGAATTACATAAATGGATTGTTCTGCAACTACCTAAGTCAAAACATACATATGTTGGAGAATATATTATATATGACTAGTGTATCACAATGATATAACACTAAAAATAGTGATATTAAAGAATAAGCATATAAGTTGCACGGCAGTCATTTACCAACTTGGAAGATCTGGATTCAATTCAAAGTCCCACACCTCTAATTTTTTTGAAGAGATCCAGGTTTAGGCCCAGCTTGTTACTTAAAAATAATTCTACATATGTACAGATCTATGTAAGTCAGGGATTGTCTGTATATGTTTCAGCAGGTTAACAATCCCAAATATACCGTATTACATCGAATTTAAGCCACAGTAGGATTTTAAAACTGAAAAATTGGAAAAAAAAAATTTTTTATAATAGGTATTCGCTTTGAATTTGAGCCGCACCCATACTTTACGACTTAAAAATTCAAATAAAAAGTGCAGCTTATATTCGATGTAATACGGTATGTCACATATAGTTTAAGAATGGCTATTATATAATATTCCAAAATAATTGCAAGTGCAATTACTTTGGATTACTGTTGCTCTTCAGTCTCTAGATATGAATGTTATCAAACATTTACTGGACGAGCTATTTTGAAGAATCAAAAAAAAAAAAAACAAATTACAAATAGTAAAACCAAGTTAAAATAGATATTATAGGGAGAATGGGACTATACTGAGCCTGAAAGAAAAAAAAAAAGTAATGTTTCAATGCCCAAACAAATAAAGACAGTTATAGCTACAAAAGGAAAATGCAACTTCTTGTTAATACAAATATTTGAGAGGTTCTAAATATACTATATGCAGAGTGTTGAACAGAATTTCTTGTTATATTTAAAAACTATGCATCTATTGTTTCTTATTTGAAAATATTTTGAATTGTTCTTTGTGCTTTAATTTTAGTGGTTGTAAAGAAAATAAAAATAATTTTGTTTTAATTATTAAAAGTTTATTTTATTTGGAAACATTATTGCAATGTTATTCTTTTTGGTGTACGTATATTTTTGTAACTAACTTCTAAGTATAAGCAGGGAACCTTGTCTAAATAGTACTTGTTAAATTCTATCCTTCAATCTAATCAGAATATTAATTAAAATTTACAACAATTACGTGTTACTAATTCCTCCCAAAATAAATCGTAAATACGCTTAAAATTTCACATTCAACAATTAAAAAGTAACTTTCTCAATGACAAAAATAGCTTCAAGTTAATAAGTAACAAAGTTAACATTCCTATTTATAACTGTAATCAGCTGTTTATAACTTGACGAATAAAAATAAATTATATAATATCAGATAAAAAGAAATGTTATATAGTTCGTTACTCATCAATTTTTTTATTAAAAAAATATATGGTATACAAAATATATTTTTTCGAATTAAATATTTAAATTTACATATTTCACTACGCAAAAGTTGATGAATTTCTACTGTAGATACAATTTCTAAAAATTCTTTACCTTTAGCGGAATCAAATAAACGAACTGGTGTTGTTAATCCTAAAGGATTATTCCAAATATTTGTTAAGAGTCTCCGCTCATTGGATTTCATATCGGATAAATTAATAGATAAAAGAATCTCGACTATTAATTAATATATATCTATGCGATTTTCAATCGTCATCTTCCTTTTCTTCCTTCGCCATCTTGGATAAACTCGGAAGATGACAAATATTTACTTCGCACTTAGATATATTTAAATCATTTATATATATCGAAATTAGGTGGAAAAATACGGAAAAATTCCGATAAATATTTAATTGACTCAGATTTATATATAAATATTGAAATTTGTCATTATTTTATGGATGGACACTATTCTATGAAAGATAGATCGTCTGCAATGTTTCCAAATACGAAACACGTTAATACACGAAAAAAACCTCTGCATCATGGATATATTCTTTGCATATATTGTATAGTAAATCATTAAATTTATGTTAGAATTAATAGTGAAATTTATACGCGTATTTACTGATGGACATTTTAATTTTCAATATTTTACCAAATTTCATATCAATTTTTCAAAATTTTAGAACAATTCAGTAATAATTTTCTTTTCTCTTCTTTTAATCTTTACCATTACATTTGAATGATAAACTTATAAATATCATTAGAAAAAATGTAGAATGTAGTTTAAGGAACTGTTTTCGGCGATCAATTGAAAGCAGTAACAACGGCTACGGAAGACGATTCCAATTAGCAAAATTGAAATTCTTGGAAACTCCTGCCATCTAGGAAGAACTATTAAAAGTAACTGTTTTTTCTTTATTCTCAATACTGTATTACAGGGGTATCCAACGTTTTGGCTTCCTCTGGCCACATTTGAAGAAAAAAATTGTCTCGAGCCGCAGATAAAATATACTTATTTTAACGATAGTTATTAAGCAAAAAAGCTAGTAAATAATGTACAATATATGATATCCATCATGACAAATAAACAAAAATGTCGTAGTATAATAATCTTTGACTTCTTTTCATTCAGAAAATTTTTTAAAATCTTTGAGCAGGTCAAGAAGTTTTAATCACTAAAATAAGAAATGTTTTAGATAATGGAAATAGGAACTGTAGATAGATATTTAAATAATGAAAACTTCATTATTTTTTTTATATTTTTAGTACAAAAATGAAACAAATATCTTTTTTTTTTTTTTTAGAAAATTTTTTAAAATCTTTGAGCAGGTCAAGAAGTTTTAATCACTGAAATAAGAAATGTTTTAGATAATGGAAATAGGAACTGTAGATAGATATTTAAATAATGAAAACTTCATTATTTTTTTTTATATTTTTAGTACAAAAATGAAACAAATATCTGTTTTTTTTTTTTGGGGGGGATATTTGATTGTTACGGCGACTTTCAAAAAATAAAAACATAAGTAAATCTCAATGTTTTAAGGACGTTTACGATTTTATGTTGGGCCGCGGGTTAGACAGCCTGCTGTATTATATATATATGTTCATGCATAGACAGTATCGTACAAAATTTATAGAAATTAATGAATTTTTACCGAAATCCTTAGGCACGATAGTATTTCTAACTGGAAAAATTTTAATATATGTTAAGTTCATTCACATTGTTTTATTTTTGTTAAACTTATGATGAACAATAATATAGACAGTGATGTCCAAACTTATTTTATCCGGCATTTATTTATCAGCATCGTTGTTTATCAGTAAAGAAAAAATAGCCCACACTCCATATAAGGGAAATATACTATGTTTAGCAAAAACACGCAACCCTTAAAATTTCATATGTAGCCAAGGAATGCGCGTATCATACTTTAGAGACCACTAATTCAGAACACAATCCTATTATTTTTTACTGTTTATTAAAAATAAACATTTCATTATCAATATTGCTTAAAAATTCTAACATTTAGCCATTTTTGAAGCTGCATCGCGATTATTTTCCTACACTAATTCTATTTATTAGCAATGATAACGAAATCTGCTTCTTTTTATTATGCATAACAACCTTCTTGACAAATTCACTAATACGAAAGCAAATAACAAGATACGATCATAGATGAGATAAATAAATAACGATAAATATGTTAGGAACCAATTTGTTGGAATCATGATGATGAATAATAAATATTTGACCAATATACTGTAAATTATCATAATTTTTTTAACGCCACTTCAAATCAATAATGATTACTAAGCTGTGTGGCCAATCCAATTCTACCATCGGGTTCTCAATCCCATTGAGACATTTTCCTATGAGGCTTTATGCCACTTCCCATCCAGCGAGCACTAAGCTGCGAGGCAAACTAGTATCCACCAAAAGTCACTCATTCCCTGTACAGTGGTTTCCAAACTTTGTGTCAGCGTCAACATAACGCTATGTCTCTGCCAACGTTTATCGAATCAATTAAAAAAT